>NW_025560479.1:0-210545 GCF_020424385.1 Procambarus clarkii
GGTAAATGAAGAAGCTAAACCAAAATCTGGAAATTTTATAGAAAAGATTAATCCCAAAAATATCCAAGTAAAAGAAAAATATATTGGGTGTTGTTGTTTACATGATAAAGTTATATCAAGACAATTTGCTATTGTAGACGGAAGAATTAATATCCTAAATAACAGGTTGAATTTTATAAATGAAAGATTGGATATTGTTATGGAAAGTAATAGAGAACAAAACATTAAGAAAATAAATACGTTATTGAATAATATAAATGAGAAATTGTATATTTTGGAACAAGAGAAAAAAGAATTAAGATCCTAAATATTATATGGGATAATTAATTTATATGAGAAATTGGATATTTTGAAAGTCATAGAGATTTACATTATTAGATGGGTAGTAGTATATTTACATTATTAGATGGGTAGTAGTATATAGTATAAAAGAAGTATGTATATGAACCATTAACACAAAGAGGAGCTGAAGAATAAGTAACAAAAATGGTTGAAATATATGAAATAATACCTAATTCTGAAATAGATAATTTTACTTCTATGTTTCTTACACCAGAATTAAAGGATAGATTTATGAACAAATATTCTTCAATGATCAATTTTGATATGTGTATTAGAGATATGGTATGGGAGTTATGTGCTACCCCACTTATTCCAACTTATGTCCAAAAAGAAATTGAAGATTTGTTGTTAACAAAAGCCATTAAAGAAAAATATATAAATAATACTGATTTAAAATTTATTCCTCGTATAAAAGACCAAACAATTGAAACGGATAAAAAAGTTTATATTAAGGTTGAGGAATTTACCCATTTTTTATGGAATAAAGTCAAAATTCAAATACATTTTGAAATGATAAGTTACCAACGACATCTATGCCAAGAAATTTATCAAAAGATGAGTAACGAACTAGATTATTTTTTCTTACACCCCAATATTATTGGTGCATATGAATTAAATAAATTATCACTTGTAGCATCTTTAGCTTACACACTACAGAATCTACATAAAATGTCTTGGCATGCATCCAGTTTTCAATTTATAAACGACCACAAAAAAGAGATTAAGTATTATCCTCAAATTGTAAATGGTATTAAACAAGAAATGTCTAATTCTTGGCTTTATATGAGTTTACTAAATGAGATGGTATATAAATGTAACCATAAATATAATGGTCAAATAAATGTTGTTTCCCTTAGAAATTTAGCCAAGTTCTCTAAAAAAACACTTGCTAATTATACAGAAGAAGAAAAAATAATTATTTTGAAAATAGTTAAAGATATTAAAAAACAAACAATGTCAGAGTGTTCATGGTTTTGTTTAGGGTTACTTGATTCATTATGTATGTAGTTAGTTATATGTTCTATTTTTAGTCAATATTTTTAGTCAATTTTGTAATTGTTATAAATATAACATAATAAAATATATAGCTGTTTTATTTGTTATTTTGTTACCTAAAGATCAGCAATATAAAAAAAATATTAAAAAAATAGAGAATGTTTATATGTCAAAAAGAAGTTAATTCCTTAAAAGAATGTGCTTTCAGTTATATGCCTTTTTCCTATGAAAGTTGGTCGTGGAGTATTAATAATTCCTCAGAGAATAATTCAAAATTTGATGAATATTATTACCTTCCACTACATGACAATAAAGGATTTTATCAAATTGTTACCATGTTTCTCAAATATTGTAGCCAAATATATAATTCACTCTCTAATGATAAAAACCATAATCATAATGAATATATAGCAGGAAGATGCCGACTACGCCAATTACCAGGACTCTTGCTCTTAGGTTATGATATTTTGAAAAAAAAGAAAGGGTTAGTATCTTTCTCATTTTTCACCAGTGATTTGCCATGCACTTGGGTTATTCCAACCTCGATTTCTAATTTTTCTGAAATTGTTACCAATCCAGGTTGGATTGCAACTACAATGCTAAAACCTAAAATACCTCCTGTTTTTAATTTACCCCACCCTATTAGTATCTTCAGTCTTGCTGACAGTGGTTTAGTAGTAGCTTATCATTGGTCATCTATTCTCTTTTTGCTCTTAGAACCCATATTGGTGATACCTTCTTCTCAGCTTCAATCTAAAAATCTAAAGGGTAAGTGGGATCCACATCAATTAGTAAATAAAAGTAAAAAATATCTTAATGATAAAGAAGCAAGTTTAAAACTTCTCGGTTCTCATTATATCATTCAATATTTTCCCAAGTCTCATCTTAATGAAAATACATTTTCTATTGCAGTCTTTAACTCAAAGCATTTACCGATCAACCAAGAACTACAACACGATTCATTTCAACCCTCAGATTTTATGAAATCCCTCATTTGGGGTATTTCTCTTCTACAACTGAGTCAAGAAAGTCTGAAATAAATAATGGCAACAAGTTCTTATTCCTCTCTACCACATCCTCCTCCTCCTCCTCCTCCTCCTCCTCCTTATTCAATCATAAAACTGCAAAGTAGTGATGGTGATATTTTTGAAGTAGAATATGATATTATCAGACAGAGTGGTGTTATAAAAACCATTTTAAATGATTTGAGTGATGATACCAATGATGAAGCTATTCCTCTTCCAAATGTAAACACTATTATTTTAAAAAAAATAATTGAATGGTGTGGTTACCATCACAATAATAATGATAGTTCTATAATGTCATTTTCAAAATGGGATTTTGATTTTTTTGAACAAGATACATTGTTGCCAATAATTTTGGCAGCTGATTACTTAAATATTAAAGATCTAACTGATAAAGGAATCAAAATGTTTGCCAATATTATTAAAAAATTGACAGCAGAAGAAATCAGAGAAATATTTCATATAACTAACGATTTGACACCTGAAGAAGAAGAAGAAATTATTAAAGAAACTAACTGGTGTAAATTTATATAATTATAAGACCAGAAAGGATGTAAAGAATAATTACTGTGGAGTTCGTAAACCGTAGACTTTTTATTAATGGTTAATGAAGGCAGAGGACATGACCTCTTGGGTGTTAGTAATAATTAGATGCTAGAAATTAGGTTTTGAAGATTTAGAAATCATGATTTTCTACATGAAATCATGATTTTCTACATGATTTTTTGTATGAACCAAAATGGGGGACTGGAGCTAGAGTCTGTGAACTCTGTTTCTTTTTTTTATATCCATTTAAAGGAGAAAATACAATATTTGATAATAGCTGTTGATATGTATTAATTAGATCCATATTAAATGATTATAGTAAGTAACAAACAGTACACTGATGAGGAAACATTATATAATGTTATTATATAGTCTGTTGATATGCATACTCCTTTTTTTTCTTATAATTATTCTCTAAATATTCATTATATTTTTGAATACACCAATCATATGACATCAAATATACATAATATATTATCAGTAACAAAAAAAAAGAAGTTAATGAATAAAGTAAGATAATAATAAAATATTCATCATTATTATCATTTATTACATTTTCACTAACTTCTACTGAGAATGTACTCTGTTCCGTTAACACTAAAGTGTTATTTTCGTAAATTACCATTTTTAATTACTTATTTGGAAAGACTAAGGAGACTCAGGGGTAGGCAGGAACTTGTGTTAATCTCCTTTCCCATACTACTCCTTTATATAGCTATCAAACAAATATATATCATTATTATTTTTTATTTATAGACAGGTACACTATTTTTCGGGTAATCATTATTTGTTTATGTTGTAATTTATGGAAAACAATTTGACACTCTTTTTTTTTTTTTGGGGGGGGGGGGGTAAATGTATTATATATATATAGAGAGAGAAGCTATATCCTAACTTATTGTATATGATTTTGGTGGAGGGTGACGACCACTATCATTGTCCATGATTAGAGGTAATCACACACAGGAGCCTAATGTAGAAAGATGTAACCAGAATGAAGCTAATATTGCCGAAGTTTCACTGAAAGGAGAGAGCGTGGAGAATAAGGCGGAGAGTTTAGCCAAGTATATTGTGTTTTCACTGATGGAGAAGACAAAGGCGACAACTAATGATAAAGTTGAAGAAACACTCCTCAGATGTATCAAGACGATGGTGCACAGTCACGAAAAACAATTTAAGGGAATATTTAAAAAATTGGACATTACTCATGACACTGGATATGTGACATTTGTTGAAGTTTTCAATGAACTATTTGAAGGTGAAAAGATGGCTATTACTTGGGGCAGGATAATTGCACTATATGCTTTTGGTGGACAGATGGCTTTGTATTGCAAAGACAAAAATATGGAGGACTTGAGCGAAAAAATAGTAACATTTATGAGCAAATATGCCAGTTTAATAGTGGCACCATTTGTTACGACGGCTGGTGGATGGATAAAAATATGTGAAGAATTTCCAGCAGAAGAAGGTGATACGTTGCTGGTTTAGATATCATTGTCCCTGCAGGTGTATAAAGCCTCTCTCTCTCTCTCTCTCTCTCTCTCTCTCTCTCTCTCTCTCTCTCTCTCTCTCTCTCTCTCTCTCTCTCTCTCTCTCTCTCTCTCTCTCTCTCTCTCTCTCTCTCTCTCTCTCTCTCTCTCTCTCTCTCTCTCTCTCTCTCTCTCTCTCTCTCTCTCTCTCTCTCTCTCTCTCTCTCATTCTCTCTTTTTCCTCATCCACAATAACTTGAACTTCCCCAAAGTCAGATAGAAGAAAATTATAAAATTGAAAATTATTGGCTACATGGCCATGTATGATATATAAGACAACCCTCAACCTTATATTCCTTATATTAGTTCTCCACTGTGAAGGGAAGAGACCTCGCTTGGAGTTCGTATATATATATACTATATATTGTAAAAGTGTAAAAAGTATTATTAAAACATATAGTTTTTCATTTCAACAGATATCATTAATCTTTATGGACACTCAGAGTTTCAGTGCTGGAATAGAAACTTTTCTACAAATGGGGGAACAGGAACCTCTAGTCATGGATGAAAAAAAAAAAAAAAAAAAAAAAAAAAAAAAAAAAAAAAAAACTCTATATCATCATCTGAGACTCCTCATTACAAATTTTCATAAGATTGTGATTTGTCATAAGATTGTGATTTTTTATTTTTTTTGTCATCTTATAAGGTAAATGTGGTACGATTTGATATGAGATTACAATTCGAGGGGGACAGCAAGGACCAACACTCCCGAGGCACAGAGCGCCGGTGCAGGTGCAGTAGGCGCAGCAAAGACCAGCACTCCCGAGGCACAGAACATCGGCGTAGCAAAGACCAACACTCTCGAGGCACAGAGCGACAGCGCAGCAAAGACCAACACTCCCGAGGCACAAAGCGACAACACTCCCGAGGCACAGAGCGACAGCGCAGCAGCGCAGCAAAGCAACACTCCCGAGGCACAGAGCGACAACACTCCCGAGGCACAGAGCGACAAGCGCCGAGGCGCAGAAAGACAACACTCCCGAGGCACAGAGCGACAACACTCTCGAGGCACAGAGCGACAGCGCAGCAGCAGCGCAGCAAAGACCAACACTCCCGAGGCACAGAGCGACAGCGCAGCAGGCGCAGTAAAGACCAACACTCCCGAGGCATAGAGCGACAGCGCAGCAGACGCAGCAAAGACCAGCACTCCCGAGGCGGAGAATGGAGGCGCAGTAAAGACCAGCACTCCCGAGGCGGAGAATGGAGGCGCAGTAAAGACCAGCACTCCCGAGGCAAAGACCAGCACTCCCGAGGCGGAGAATGGAGGCGCAGTAAAGACCAGCACTCCCGAGGCAAAGACCAGCACTCCCGAGGCAAAGACCAGCACTCTCGAGGTGGAGAATGGAGGCTCAGTAAAGACTGTCACCTCCTTGAGTTATCACAGAGTAGCGGCGCTCCAAAGACCAACTTCAATCATACTGCTCTTACACCACCACCTGTGCTGACCTGATGCTAGGAGAAAGAGGAAGGGTTGAATTGTACTTACCTCAGTACACGCATGAGGTTTCAGCAGGTGAACACCTTTCTGTTGTAGTTCTGAAATAATTTTAAAAATAATATAATCACATGATATGACTCCTTTTGAATTTTAATTTATTCCTAGATATTATTTTCACTCTTAAGGTTTTCTTTATAGTTAAAAATGAATAATAATAATAATAATAATAATAATAATAATAATAATAACCTCTTTAAAAAAAAGAGAAAGAGGAAAAAGAAAAAATTGAAAATTTTGTCTCAATGGCATATTTCCCATCAAAAGGAGGAATTTACAGTCCCAGTGAAAATGAAGAATCTAATAATAAAATTAGAAAAAACAAAACAGCTACAACAACAGCAACAGAATCTAAACCAACACCAACACCAACACCAAGAACAACTAGTGAAAGAAAAAGTGAACAAAATCGAAGAAAATCTCAACAACAACAACAACAACAACGTCGATACCGCATACCATTTGTCAAAACAGCAGGTGGACTCTTACCCTCTAGTGACGCATATCGTGTAAACCGAGATGGTCACATTAAAAACGAGAAAAATCACTTTAATAGGGATGTTTATATTGATGATTATGATTTAGAGGAAAGAACGCGAATAGCTAGAGTTGAAAGACGTTTACAGTATATTGAGGAGTGTTTAGGTAAGAGTAACATCATTAAAGCTGAACCAATAACAGCTTTAATTTATACACATGAAAGTGCTCAATTTATTATAAATAAAGTTTATCATAACTGGATTAGATTTATGGGACATGTGGCTCAGCAACTTATGTCTAGAACAATTGAAAATTTGTTTGGAGCTGCTGATCAATATTTGTTTGAGGGTTGGTTTGAAATTCAAAAAAATTTAAGATCACCCCCACTAAATTATCATTTTATCGACTATAAGGAAAATGTATTAGAAGTAAATAAGGAAATTTTGAATTTGGCGTTAGAAGGTGATAGAGATCAAAATGGTAAACTCCTCTATCCTCAAGATTGTGAGTATATTAATCTTTATTTGGACAATACTACTAATAATGTGTATATTTTTTATTCAATAAATGAATTAATAAACATATATAAAACAAAAACAGATGATGATAAAAATTATATAAACAAGGATAATGATCGGTCTCTTGTAAGTGGCCTAGATGCTTATAGTTTGGTTATGCCTGGAGCTGATAAACGATATAAGGTGTTAGGTTCCCATCGTATTTTATATAATACATTTGTAAATATGTCTAATGGAGAAATGTTCAACACTAGTCTAAATGGAATGGGAATGTCAGCTCTTAACGTCTGTGTTATTATTGTTCATGCCATGATTCATTTAAAATGTTTACTTGATAAAAATATACTTCCCACTGAGAAAATGCGACACTCTAACAAACATTTCATTGAAGAAGTAATAAAACATGTTCCTTCCACATTATTCGGGCATCCCATGTTACCAATTGTTACCTTCAAAGACCAATAAAAAAACAATTTAATAACAATTTAATTAATTTTTAAAAAATAAGAAAACAATGTCGTGGAATATGACTACAAAGCCACTTTTATCATATTTTCCTTCTGATATAACTAGTGATACTAATGTAATTATTACAACTAGTGACACTACGTCAACAATAACAACAACAACAACAACAACTACATCCACTGCAACATCTACAATTACTACTGATATATTGTCACCAATAAACAATGATGACAATAGTAATAATAATAATAATGATGATAATATTAATAATTATTTTAACAGTAAACAAATGTTAGATACTGAAGATTTTACTCAAGATATGTTTTTTTATAAATATGTACGATATCTTAACGAGGAAAAAAGAGCACCAGCTCTTCTTGTTTTTGATTTCGATAATACATTAGCCATATATGATGAACAACAACATTTACAACTGAATTTGTCAGATAGTTTTCCCTCAGTATATACACGGCCATTTTTATATGAGATGTTAGATTATATGAAAGCCACCAACAAACACAATATTCTTATTTTATGGACAGCAGGAAAACGATCATATATTCAAAATGTTTTAACTTTATTGAACATGTGTCAATATTTTACACATATTTTAACGTATTATGACTGTGTTTTATCTAAAAATAAATATGGTGTTAGTAAGTCATATAAATATATTGTCAATAAATACCCTAAATATTCAGATATGAGAGCCATACTGATAGATAACTGGGCTGTTTATAATGCTTTGGGAAGGAAAAGAAAGAGTTATAAGACAAATTATGATGATGGAATAGTCAAACAGCAATACAGTCGACTCATATCTATCAAACCTTATACCATATATGACGTGGTGAAAGAATTTGGGGCTTTCAATATACCCCCTCATCAAATAAATGATATTGATATGTTTATTCGTTCTAAAGGCTTAAACGGCAAAACCAATAATAATTATAATCATAATAATGGAACAGATTCATCCACACCAGGAAAATTAGACCAGTACCCATCATATGGGGACACAGCTCTCTTATCCTTAATATGTTTCTGTGAAAGAGAAATCTTTGGGATAGTAGCAACTCCGACTATACAAAACAAAAGAAGTATAAACAGTGACTACTATATTATTATGCTTGAAAACGATCAGTTATCATTGATAAATAGAAACAAGGTAGAAAATAGTAATATGATCAGAAGTAGACAATGCCGTCCCCTTATATGGATACAAATTTCAACTTAATGATGGTAGTACTATTAATATCTATTTTATATTTCTATAAGTTTGATTAAGTAAGTACTCGTGGGATTATGCCTGAAAGCTTCTAAGGCAGAATCCCGGCTGGAGAAGCAACAATATGGTGTTCAGCTGACATTGGAATGGTCAAAGAGCGATTGGTTTGTAACCCTAGGACTCAATGATCGTTAGTCATCTTGTGTTAATTCATCATCATCATCATCATTCATTCCATACGTTTTTATTTCGGATATGATTTTTTCTATTAATTCAAGTTGGTTATTTAACATTAATTCTTGTTCATGTATAGTGTCAATAGTTGAAAGGTTAACCCTTTTCCATAATTCATTTTTACTTTCCTCTGTTTTTCTGTAAATTTCTTCAATGTTGCTTTTATAAATTTCTTGAGAGTTTTTTAGTTGCCATTGATAATGTTCATGTAACTGTTGTATACAAAATTTATTATTGTTTTCCAATTGGTTTACATTATTTTGAAATGTGTTTTGAATTTCATTTATTTTTGAATTAGAGATTGTATTCATATTTACACAACTTTTTATGAGTTCATTCATGCGTTTGCATAACAGAAAACAAAGGTAAATCAATTGAGTGTTGATTGAAAATGGTGTATAAAGATGACTACGTTCAAGGGCAAATAGAAACTGTTCAAATAATTTATATACACCAAAAATTCTGTCCATGAGATTGGGTTCATCCATATTTTCGTTTTCAAGTTCATTGATTGCACAATGTATAAGGTTGGTTAGTAGATCGTTAATGAGGGATGAACCTACTATTTGGTCAATATTATCGGTATTTTTAAAGAATTCATTTAATTTTTGAAGATTTTCTTTCGGTTTAAATTCTTTCATATCATTTTTCTTATCTTCTTGTAATGCTAATTTGAACAGCGTTGAACATATTATCAAAGGAAATGGGTTTAGTCTCTCTGGACTATTTTCATTTTCGGGTAAAATTTTAATTTCATTTACAAAGAGTGTTTTTAGAATAGATTTTTCAAAGTCTAAATAAATTTGAAAAGCTTTTTTATATTTTTTATTTTTAAGGGCATCATTAAGATTAATAATATCCAAGGTTGATTTTGAAGTCATTTTTTTTATTTTATTTTACTTTGTTAATTTGGTTGTTTTATGGACTCAATAAACTCGTTGTGATCTTTCATTTCAGCCAAAAAATTTATATTATGGGTAATATTCCCTAGAGAATTTTTAGAAATGAAGTTTGTGCCAGTATCTCGAGCTAATATATTTGGTAAAAATGTTGCCATATTCTTTAAAACTAATTTTTCATTACTGCATATATTTGTAAGGGAAATGAATCCTATATGAGATGAATAAGCAGTATTAGGAGGGGTTGTTTCTAATATCCTAATCATACATTCTCCATTGGATTCGTCAGTGGAAATATCAATATTTGAATTTTTTTCCGGTTTCAAGTTAATATCTAATATTTTACTAGGGTACATTCCCATTGCAATATCGAGAATGGAAACATCATTAATGTTATTTACCACATCCACATTTAGATCATCATTAAATGTATTGAAATACCGTTTTAAATTATCAGTATTTGAAGTTAAATGACTTTGATACGTTTTAACCATAGGTTTCTCAGTTGCAATATGAGACAGATAAGAAAATTTTGTCTCATGTATAAAAGAAGGGGGATGAATATCTATAGGTCTAACAGGATTTTTGAGCTGTTGTAATACATTGGGTGAACTGGTATTGGTTTGGGTGGATATTTTAGGTTTAAGAGCTCGTTTTAATTGTATACATTCAGTGGATTGATTTTTGGTAGTAGTTGTAGTAAAAATAGCTCTTCCTTGTCTGTTAACAATAAGAATGTTATGCATCGTGAAGATACATCGACCATTGAGAGGCGGTAATTCTTTAAGATCATCGAGGGAGTCAGAAAGAGCAATTGCTATAGCTATATAATCATGAGTCCTATGTGTCGATAATGGTTCACAGTATGACAATCGATTATTTCTTATTTGTAAGAGCCGTTGCTGAGATTTAATTAACTGAGCATAATAAATACTCATTATATTGTTAATATCAAAGATTTTTAAATCCACTGAATTAAAATCATCCTTTTTTATAACTTTAATAAATCGTGAAGAAGGAGGAGCGCTTATTCCCTTTTCATTGTCATTCCATTGTTCGTTTTTTAATGGACGTTTATAGTAACCGTTTTCCAAAGGATATGGGAGACTTTCTACAAATTTTGTATAAATTTTAGTTAAATCGTCAACATTTATTTCATTTATTTCGTCTATTATTTCTTTAGTGTTAACCCAAACAATTTTAATATTTTGATCTATGAGATTTGATGGCATAGCTAAAATTTGTAACAAAATGTTGGGATTGGGTAAGATAACATTACCAGGGAAGAAAGATATGTTCTGTGTTTGTTTAATTTGGGGATAAATTTTGTAATTAATACCGAAACTAGATAGAGCATGCCAGAAATATCCTAAATTATAGGTGTGTATTCCAATGTTATTATGACACATTTCATTATAATGAAAATCATTTAAAGTTTCCCGAAAGATTAAACCCATTTTCACATACAAACATGGTTGGCATATGGCAGATAAACTTATATAGGTATTGGATTTGGATAATTTTTCTTGGGCTTTCATATAGAGTTGTTCAAGTTGAAGTAAATAATAATCTTTATCTTCTGTTTTTACATTAGGTAAAATTGCATGTTTACAAATACATTGAGTACCTATCATATTTATTTGTTCTCTAATCATCGTTCTAATTAAATTATGTTGGGGTGAATCATCATTAATTTTAGAAATGATATTAATGACATCAGAATTAACTATCGGATTTTTTATTGAAAGTGATGATGTCGGTGATTGAGGTAAAGATGAAGACATTTATTTACCTTTTTATTTTAATTTATAATAAAAAATATATGAAAATATGAATAGTCCTGTAGGGATTCCAAATACAACCAATCCTGTACAATCACCAAACCCACCATCAAACCCACCACCAAACCAACCAGCACAAAACCAACAAACAAACACCATAACACAACAATCAGTAGTTGGTCTAACTCCGAATTCATCTATAACATCAATAATGGCCAATCCAAAAGTTAATCCAGAAATATCTGAAGTTCTTTCCAAAATTCAAGATATGACTAGATATATCAGTGACCCTAACCAACGTGCTTCTTTCATAAAAGCTTTGGGTCAACAGTTAAATATGATTGGTAATTCTTCTAAATGTGTTTGTATTCACGCTCTATTTCCTGACCTAAAATATGAAGAAAAAGATTATCATTTACAACAAATTGAAGATTTGTATAGAAAAGCACGGGAAAAACCAGTACATAATATTTATAAAAGTTTGTCTGCTATATGTCCACCCTGTTTATATCTAAAAATGGGTTTGTTATCAACAGACG
Organism: Procambarus clarkii; assembly: GCF_020424385.1. Classification (NCBI taxonomy): domain Eukaryota; kingdom Metazoa; phylum Arthropoda; class Malacostraca; order Decapoda; family Cambaridae; genus Procambarus; species Procambarus clarkii. The sequence goes on from NW_025560479.1 coordinate 12,081, forward strand.
TGGTGAAAGATTTTAAAGACTCATTTTGTTCCAACAAAACTGGACCTCATAAAACTTATAATTTAGGACCAATGGCTCATGTCTTAACAAGTTATAATGTTAATCAAAAAGTCTATCCTAACATGCAAAATGCTATGAATATATCTTTTCATCCAGGTAATATTCTAATCCCTGATTCAAAAATCTTTTTACAGATGTTAGCTATGCCATCAAATCTCATAGATCAGGGGGTTAAAGTAATTTGGGTTGATACAGAGGAAACTGTTCCTTGCAATAATAATAACATTAAAGACCAATTGGAATGTTATGAAAAGTTTATGAACGCTCTCCCTGCTTCTCTTGATAATGGTTATTACAAAGGTGAGCCTATACCAACTGACAAGATTAAATTAATAACTTCTCCACCTCATAAATTTGTTAAAGCAGCTAAAGGTGAAGAAAATTTAGTTTTACTAAAAATTTTTGATGTAAATTCAGTTTTAAACATATATTATTCTCAACTAATTCAATCACAGCGACGTTTACAAGTGAAAACTATAACAGATAATGATGGAAGTAGATTATATTTGAATCGAACCAATTTTGCTTGTTATGAACCCTTGTCCACACATCGAATACATGATTTTCTAGCCATAGCGGTTGCCCTCTCGAATAATCCGGAAGATCTTAAAAAATACCCTCCACTCAATAATGAGTGTATCACTACTCCACATAATATTCTCATCATTAATAATAAAGGGAAGGCCGTTTTTACTGACAGTACTGAACCTAAATCAACTACAGCCTGTGAAAAATTGAAACGAGGACTTAAAGATGGTACTAAATATCCACCTCATAAACGATTTGTAAATACAGCACATACCATGACACCTAATACAAATCTCAAACCTGGAGATCCTATTAAACCAGACAGTTTTCCTGACTTAAATACTACCACTTCTCCTGATCTCGCTGATATTGCTATGGAGAAACATATTAATGATTCGGAAATGTTTCGTAAGAATTTAAAAGCAAATATAGACAATTTGAAAAATTACTTTTCAGAGTTTAATGATGACCTGAATAAACCTGTTGATATAAATAATGTTAATTATTCTATTTTTGATATTGCCATTGGAATGTCTCCCTCAAAAATACTCGATATCAATCATAATCTTGCAGGTGAAAAACCCAATGGTATTGATATATTTTCAGACTATCCCGAAAATGGCACAAATATTCTTGAAATAGCATCGCCTAATGTAGTATATTCAGATCAAATCGGTTTTGTTACTCTCAAGAGCCTATGTTCTAATGAGATGTTAGTATTAAAAAATACCATTGCCCATTTGCAAAATATTATGAATCGCAGTGTTGGGGTATTTAGGAAATTTGAAGTAACACCGGGAAACAACATTACAACTCTTCAACCTAATTATTTAGTACAAATACGAGATCCTTCTGAATATCTTCAAGTTGTTGATAAAACTATAAAAGCAGATACATCCATCCCCAACTTCCAAATAGAACCTCCTAATGATGTACATCATATACCACAAGATTTGTGCGATTCAATGTCATTTAATCAGTATGTAAATTTGTATACCCCACCTAAAACACAAGGATGTATATGGTAATTTATATTATAATTAAAACTTTTCAATTATATTAATAATTTAATATATTGTTTGTTTATTGGCAATTACCCAAAATACTTAGTTGTTGTTTTTTATTTTTTATGAATTACCCTCTAATATTTTTTTTGTTTTGGTTATTATAAAAAAAAATGAACATTTATATATTTGTTGTTGGTATATGTTTACTAATTATTTTATTTTTAATGTGGATGAGAATCCAATCCACAAACAGCGACACCATCTCTCCACAATCAGAAGATGTCAGTGCCACCCTCCCAACAGCACGTGCCACTGTCACCACCTCCACCAGCACTCCAGCTGCTGACGACAGCGGTGCCACTGTCACCACCTCCACCTCCACCAGCACTCCAGCTGTGCCACTGTCACCACCTCCACCTCCACCAGCACTCCAGCTGCTGACGACAGCGGTGCCACTGTCACCACCTCCACCTCCACCAGCACTCCAGCTGCTGACGCAGGAGTCTCGTGTGATATCACCAATCACCCTCCTGTCCTCAATACCCCAGTGGATTATCGTCTCCAACCGTCGGTCCCGGGTAAATCCTTCCACTGCCACTCCACTGGCAGGCTTAACACACCACAGTGTTCTTCCGGGGGGACGACGTCACAACAGCTGCAGCAAACTTCACTGTATGGAGACTGGCTGCCTCGGGTAGACTGACTCCACCTTCAACACAGTGGTCCCAGGTCGGCTCTGTAAGCAGACACGTCATTAATAACCGGGACACTAATACACCACACTCACAGGCTCAGATACAAACGCCCGACATATCCACTCCATAGATGGCGCTGTCTTCGGCGCACCACCTCACCAGAGGTCAGGAGCGGCGGTGTTGAGCGCTGAACCAGACTGGAAACTGGTCCTCGAGGCCAGTACACGCTGTCCTCACTAGGTGTCGTCGTTCGTTTGGCGGGGGTTTCGGGAGCTGACCCACAGATTGCGTGTTTGTCACTGCTCCAGGCACGGACGCTGGATCCGGGTTCGTAACACCTCCCCACCAAAAGAATTTGGTTTGGGGTTCTATAAAAAGAAACACAAACCAAATTAGTACGACGACACAACTCCAAATGGACACACAAGCTTTACAATCTGGGATGTCGAGGCTGTCACGTCTACAGAATTGTCCTACTGGGCAATTCCGGCACAATGGGAACTTGCAGATGGAAGGCAATGATCTGCCCGACGTAATCTTCCACGTCTCCCACGTCTCCACTGCGATGTCAAGCAGGGGCATCATCTCACCTCTCTCGAGTACGGATTGGTTTCGACACGATCTGGGGTGACTCGACACTTCTCTATGTCGTGGCACCGATGATGGCTGACCACAGACGGCATTTCTGGTGCCAGTCCGATGGTCCTTCAGGGAGGCAGGAATCTGGAATACAGGGGTCAGATAATTCAGAGTGATCGCGACAGTGGGTAAGTCAATACTTACGGCATACCCTACTAGGTCCACTCCTAGTCTCAACGGGGCTGTTTGTATGTCGCAGATGGCATTCACTCTGCCACCGTCAGGTCGACCAACGTTCCGCATAACGCTGTGTTGAGGCTCAGCAGTCACGCGGGGGGTGTCAACCTGTCGGAAACAGTCACTCACATTATCACATGTCGTACCTCCTGTATCATCTATTACCTCCCAGGTCCCTTCTTCAACTGCAACACTTGCAGTACAACTCTCCAATCCCTGGGACCTCTTCTCGATGTTCACGGGAGCCATCATCCTTCGGGTCGTCCACTGATCCTTACTGAGAACACAGAGAGCACATAGGAGAACAAAACAAAATACCGCTAAGAAACATGGGGTCAATTGAGGGATATGCTTCCCGAGCCAGTCATGTCCATAGCCGGCAACATCCACTAGCCTGGCTTGGACCGAAGAGGGCACTAGACCTTTTGAACACACCTCACATACCTCTGAAGTCTGGGGAATCTCTGGCTGGTTCAATACACGCTGTACCTTGCCATACCGCAAGTACACATCCGCCTTCGCTCCAGACTCGTTGGTATACGTGGGTGTCTGCACACAAGGCCTCTCTTCAAGCTCAGGTACTTCTTCCATCGTAACCTCATGTTCCTTGTCGAGAGAATCAGGAGACACTGCTAGATCGTTCTCAATCTGTAGGCGAGAGGACAAATTAAACATAGTTACATCCGGGTCTGTCTTTACCTGGACATTACCATTGCCTGTTACCTCAGACCTTGATGTTCTGGCAGACTCGTCCGCTATCTTGGGATGACTGGTGCTCCAATCGGTCACCAAGTCGTTGGCTAGTACCACGTCAATCCCAGCCACAGGGAGGGTATCGACTACTGCCAACGCACATGTGCCGCTGAAATAAGGCGAGTCGAGATGTACTGGCACTAAGGGGGCGATGTACTGCGTCCTTGGAAACCCAACCAGGATAACCTCTGGTCTCCCATCCACACTTACTCCCTCGGGTAACGAGCTCTTCACGATCAGGGACTGGGCTGCTCCACTATCTCTGAGCACTACAATTGATCTACCAGTATGATCACTCGTTACATACCCGGTTGAAGTGTGAGGGGCCAACAAACTTGGTCCTTCCTGCGTCGTCGTAGACTGGTTTCCTACTGGTGATGTAACACAGCTCACCAACATCACCTCCCTTCGTGCGCTGCCACCTCTTCTACCTCGGCACCTAGCAGCTATGTGCCCTTTCTGCCCACAAGTCCAGCACACCATATTCCTCCTTGGACTACTGGGACTTGTTCTTCGGGGGCTACTTGGGGGCGTCTTCTTAGCACTTTGTGGGACGGGTCTTTCTTCTTCGTCGTGAGGTCTGTCAAACCGGCGCTGGTAATTCCTTGGGACGTACTTAGCAGACGGCCTATGAGTCAGAATATACTCTTCAGCCATGGTGGCTGCTGCACTCAAGGTCTCTACCTGCTGTTCCTCTAAGTACGTCTTGAGGTCTCCAGATAAACAATCCTTGAAGTCCTCGAGCAGAATCAGCTGCTCGAGGTCTTCCTTGGTCTCCACCTTCCGAGATGCACACCATTCTTGAAAAAGTCGCTCCTTGATGGTGGCGAATTCGGTGAAAGTGTGCTCTGAGGTCTTCTTCAGGTTTCTGAACTTTTGCCTATATGCCTCAGGTACCAATTGGTACGCCATGAGCACCACTTTCTTCACCATATCGTAATCGCCGGAGTCGTCAAGGGATAACGTAGAGTAGGCAATTTGGGCCTTCCCAGTCAAAACTGACTGTATCATGATGGCCCAATTCTCCCTTGGCCACTCCAAAGAGGCAGCGACTTTCTCGAAGGCTGCGAAGAACTTCGAAACTTCTCTCTCGTTGAATTTGGGGACCATTTTGATATTCCTTACCGGATCGAAACCGCTTACTCCAGTTTGTCTCTGTCCAGCGCCTAGTCGTAATACTTCTAGTTCATGTTGTCTCTGTCTTTCCTCCCTTTCTCGCTCTCGTTCTTCTCTCTCTCGTCTCTCTTCTCTTTCTCGTTCTTCTCTTTCTTCTCTTTCTCGTTCTTCTCTTTCTCGTTTCTCTTCTCTTTCTCGTTCTTCTTTCCTTTCTTCCAATTCTAAACGCCTCATCGCCATTTCCTTATCTTTCATCTCCATCTCTTTATCTTTTAATTCTCGTTCTACTTCTAACTTCTTCCACTCTATCTCGCGATTGATCTCTAGGGCACGCATTTTGACTGTTAGGAAGCTGATATTAAGCTCACCTGCATCACTGTCAATGTCACTGCCCTTGTCTTCCTTTTCTGTGGAAGCTATTTCCTCACCTTCCCTTGTACTAGGAGTCTCGCCTTCCTGTTTCTCCTCTGCCTTCAAGTGCCGGTGAACCTTGGACAAGATCTCCACACGGGAATCACTGGCACGGATCTTGATCTCCAGGTAGGCGCTCACTAGTACAAGCTCTGGTTTGCTCAGATACTTTAATCTGGCAAGACAGTCCACTCTATTCAGAAAAGCCTGAACATCGTCCAGATCATCGATGGTAGCTTTGTCTGCCATTGTCACAGATGGAACACTTTGCACTTAACACCTTGCTTACACGTTAGCACTTAACACACCGAGCACTGTTCTACGCCAATATTGCACTTTATCGCACCAAACACTGCACTTGCCAATATTGCACGTAATCACTTCGGGCACCGCACTACCCAATATTGCACTGAGTCCAAGCGAACACTTCGCTCTACAATATTGCACTTAATCACTGAGCACCGCACTAGTCAATATTGCACTTAATCGCTTAATCACAGCGAGCACCGCACTGCACAATATCGCGCTTAGTCACTCTGAGCACCGCAGAGGACGTATAACGTCGCAATCGTCACACAGGGGGAATTATATACAGGGATTATGCCACTTCACCACCCCTGTCAAACATACTTAACAAGGGGACGGATCCCGCTGGGGATGCCAATTATGTTACGGCCCTCTCGGGACGCAACGGGGTTCTTACTCTGATGTAGTTAGAGGAAGATATATATATCCGGCCCCAAGCCAGTAGAGGCTATCAAGGGATGTGATCCGTGACGCAAGTAACTTAAAGGGAGTAGGGAAAGAAAGGTAAGAACTTAATATAATATAATATAACCTTCACCGTTTAAATATATACAATAACAGAGTACACAAGGGGGAGGGGTATTAACACTTTACAAGGGGATCAACACTGTAGTCTTCTGCTGGAGACTATGGATCCTCGAAGCTAGGTGCTGAGTCCGCGGTGCTTTCTTCGTGGCCTCAAGACGTGTCCTCTGAGAACGCCGAGTCTACCCTGGCCCCAGGTCAGCCACAACACAGGTCCACTGGGGGCACCGTCGTGGAGGCCGTCAACCACACGTCCAGCAGGTCTGCTGGCAGGTACTGAGCCACCAAGGCTGGTACGGCCACTCCACGAACGATAAAAGGGGTACGCCCTAGACAGGAGTCTCGTGTGATATAACCAATCACCCTCCTGTCCTCAATACCCCAGTGGATTATCGTCTCCAACCGTCGGTCCCGGGTAAATCCTTCCACTGCCACTCCACTGGCAGGCTTAACACACCACAGTGTTCTTCCGGGGGGACGACGTCACAACAGCTGCAGCAAACTTCACTGTATGGAGACTGGCTGCCTCGGGTAGACTGACTCCACCTTCAACACAGTGGTCCCAGGTCGGCTCTGTAAGCAGACACGTCATTAATAACCGGGACACTAATACACCACACTCACAGGCTCAGATACAAACGCCCGACATATCCACTCCATAGATGGCGCTGTCTTCGGCGCACCACCTCACCAGAGGTCAGGAGCGGCGGTGTTGAGCGCTGAACCAGACTGGAAACTGGTCCTCGAGGCCAGTACACGCTGTCCTCACTAGGTGTCGTCGTTCGTTTGGCGGGGGTTTCGGGAGCTGACCCACAGATTGCGTGTTTGTCACTGCTCCAGGCACGGACGCTGGATCCGGGTTCGTATATATATATATATATATATATATATATATATATATATATATATATATATATATATATATATATATGCGAACAAGCCTGAATGGTCCCCAGGACATATGCAACTGAAAACTCACACCCCAGAAGTGACTCGAACCCATACTCCCAGAAGCAACGCAACTGGTATGTACAAGACGCCTTAATCCACTTGACCATCACGACCGGACATAATGAGGTGATAGCCGAGGCTATATGAACCACCCCACCGCCGGCACTCGGATAGTTATCTTGGGCATAGCATTTTACCAAATCACCTCATTCTTTGGGGCACACGTGAGGAACACAAATGCGAACAAGCCTGAATGGTCCCCAGGACATATGCAACTGAAAACTCACACCCCAGAAGTGACTCGAACCCATACTCCCAGAAGCAACGCAACTGGTATGTACAAGACGCCTTAATCCACTTGACCATCACGACCGGACATAATGAGGTGATAGCCGAGGCTATATGAACCACCCCACCGCCGGCACTCGGATAGTTATCTTGGGCATAGCATTTTACCAAATCACCTCATTCTTTGGGGCACACGTGAGGAACACAAATGCGAACAAGCCTGAATGGTCCCCAGGACATATGCAACTGAAAACTCACACCCCAGAAGTGACTCGAACCCATACTCCCAGAAGCAACGCAACTGGTATGTACAAGACGCCTTAATCCACTTGACCATCACGACCAGTTGCATATGTCCTGGGGACCATTCAGGCTTGTTCGCATTTGTGTTCCTCACGTGTGCCCCAAAGAATGAGGTGATTTGGTAAAATGCTATGCCCAAGATAACTATCCGAGTGCCGGCGGTGGGGTGGTTCATATAGCCTCGGCTATCACCTCATTATGTCCGGTCGTGATGGTCAAGTGGATTAAGGCGTCTTGTACATACCAGTTGCGTTGCTTCTGGGAGTATGGGTTCGAGTCACTTCTGGGGTGTGAGTTTTCATTCGCATATAGTCCTGGGGACCATTCAGGCTTGTTCGCATTTGTGTTCCTCACGTGTGCCCCAAAGAATGAGGTGATTTGGTGAAATGCTATGCCCAAGATTACCATCCGAGTTGCCGTCGGGGAAGTGGCTCAAATAGCCTCGGCTATCACTTCCTTTGACGGCCGTGATGGTCAAGCGGATTAAGGCGCCCTGTAGTTACCAGTTGCGTTGCTTCTGGGAGTATGGGTTCGAGTCACTTCTGGGGTGTGAGTTTTCATTCGCATATAGTCCTGGGGACCATTCAGGCTTGTTCGCATTTGTGTTCCTCACGTGTGCCCCAAAGAATGAGGTGATTTGGTGAAATGCTATGCCCAAGATTACCATCCGAGTTGCCGTCGGGGAAGTGGCTCAAATAGCCTCGGCTATCACTTCCTTTGACGGCCGTGATGGTCAAGCGGATTAAGGCGCCCTGTAGTTACCAGTTGCGTTGCTTCTGGGAGTATGGGTTCGAGTCACTTCTGGGGTGTGAGTTTTCATTCGCATATAGTCCTGGGGACCATTCAGGCTTGTTCGCATTTGTGTTCCTCACGTGTGCCCCAAAGAATGAGGTGATTTGGTGAAATGCTATGCCCAAGATTACCATCCGAGTTGCCGTCGGGGAAGTGGCTCAAATAGCCTCGGCTATCACTTCCTTTGACGGCCGTGATGGTCAAGCGGATTAAGGCGCCCTGTAGTTACCAGTTGTGTTGCTTCTGGGAGTATGGGTTCGAGTCACTTCTGGGGTGTGAGTTTTCATTCGCATATAGTCCTGGGGACCATTCAGGCTTGTTCGCATTTGTGTTCCTCACGTGTGCCCCAAAGAATGAGGTGATTTGGTGAAATGCTATGCCCAAGATTACCATCCGAGTTGCCATCGGGGAAGTGGCTCAAATAGCCTCGGCTATCACTTCCTTTGACGGCCGTGATGGTCAAGCGGATTAAGGCGCCCTGTAGTTACCAGTTGCGTTGCTTCTGGGAGTATGGGTTCGAGTCACTTCTGGGGTGTGAGTTTTCATTCGCATATAGTCCTGGGGACCATTCAGGCTTGTTCGCATTTGTGTTCCTCACGTGTGCCCCAAAGAATGAGGTGATTTGGTGAAATGCTATGCCCAAGATTACCATCCGAGTTGCCGTCGGGGAAGTGGCTCAAATAGCCTCGGCTATCACTTCCTTTGACGGCCGTGATGGTCAAGCGGATTAAGGCGCCCTGTAGTTACCAGTTGCGTTGCTTCTGGGAGTATGGGTTCGAGTCACTTCTGGGGTGTGAGTTTTCATTCGCATATAGTCCTGGGGACCATTCAGGCTTGTTCGCATTTGTGTTCCTCACGTGTGCCCCAAAGAATGAGGTGATTTGGTGAAATGCTATGCCCAAGATTACCATCCGAGTTGCCGTCGGGGAAGTGGCTCAAATAGCCTCGGCTATCACTTCCTTTGACGGCCGTGATGGTCAAGCGGATTAAGGCGCCCTGTAGTTACCAGTTGCGTTGCTTCTGGGAGTATGGGTTCGAGTCACTTCTGGGGTGTGAGTTTTCATTCGCATATAGTCCTGGGGACCATTCAGGCTTGTTCGCATTTGTGTTCCTCACGTGTGCCCCAAAGAATGAGGTGATTTGGTGAAATGCTATGCCCAAGATTACCATCCGAGTTGCCGTCGGGGAAGTGGCTCAAATAGCCTCGGCTATCACTTCCTTTGACGGCCGTGATGATATATATATATATATATATATATATATATATTTATTTTGGTGGTTGTTATTGTTTTTTGTAATAGGTTTAAATGGGTTTCAGGAGACCTACCCGTTGTTTGTTTCTTCCTCTGTATGTGTCGTTTTACCCACTCACTTAGGATCCATTATTGAGAATAAGGATTTGATGAATATCTCTTTAGTAACTTGTAACTTACATTCGAATTACCATTCTCCCAGAGTTTTTATTATTATTATTATTATTATTATTATTATTATTATTATTATTATTATATTAGGCATACCACCACCTTCAATTAATAAATATACAGTTAGATCTTAGAAATTGTAAACATTATAGAATATGAATTTTGTATATATCAAATTTAATATATTTCTATTTACACACACACACACACACACACACACACACACACACACACACACACACACACACACACACACACACACACTGTAGGTTTTTATAATTATAATTAAAAAATTTAGGTAATTTTATGATCAGTATTGATTACACTTGTATTAAAAAAATAAAGCAAGCACCTGTTTCTATGACTTGGTAAATGTCATACATTACAACAAATTTTTTTCGAATACTTTATTAAATTTACTGTGCTTCAAAATTCATTTGGTCTCTTTCTTCATGGTTTATAATTTTATATGTATTAATCGTTGTAAAAATCACGAGAATTACTGCAATTAGCCCAGCAATGGCATGATGTGACCCCATAACATATTTCATGTGATCATCAGATTTAACTGAATCCATAAATGGTATTTTATCATATACATTCATAAAAGATGTTATTGTAATAAACAAACATAAGATAATTAATATAATAAGTATAAAATATGTGAATATTTTATTACCGAACATATCTTTTTTTGTTCTTTTTTATATAGGAGAAAAATAATAAAATGACTATGAAATTTAATTATAATTTAATAATTTAATAGATGTATAAGCTGTTTAGCTGGAGGAACGATTTTTTGGGCATAAGAAACAATTGATTTATATTGATATTGATGGTAAGTTAAGATAAATGTAATTAATAAAAGAGCCATAATAGCAATTACTAATGACATTAATGATTTGGAAATATTTGTTCCCAAAAGATAAAAGGTGGCTAATAAACCAACCAAAAAAGACAGATACATAATAGAAAGGGACCAATTTGTTTTTTTCTTAACGACATTCATTTTTTCCTGTGATATTTCCTTATTATCATGTGTCTCATTAATTGTGGGAGTTGTTAATGTGGTTGGTATTGGATTCCAATAAGATTCTTCATGTACTCTATTAGCTATTCTCAAATCCATAACATGAGGTTGAGGTAGTAACTGAGGAAGTTGTTGATGATTCTCGCCTGAAGCCGTTGTTGTTGTTGTTGTTGAAAGATGAGGATGTACCATTTTATTTAACGATTTTCTTTTATTTTTTTAATTATAGTTTTAATTAATGTTTCACTATTGAAGGGTATTAGTGTTTTGAGTCGATGGCTGTTTATATGTATTAGGGCTTCTTCAAGTGGGAAATAACAGGCAATTTTTTCTTCATCTAAGCGATGACTGAAAGGAAAACGATGCATATAATTCTTAATTGCACGGTTGTTGGTCTTCTTATCATTTAGGTTGAAAATACATCCTAAAGTTCCAAGTATCCAATTTAAACATCGAGACCGAGAGTGCGTAAATTGAATTAAATTATTTGCATTTTCAGTTTCAATTAAAATACTATAATCACACTGATAGGTTTTACCATTCAGTGCTATCCATTCCTCTGATATCATTGGTAAATTATATTGGTTATTATGAATCATCCCCAATTTAATTCTTTTAATAATTGGTATAAAATCTAAATGAAAACAATGTGTTTCTTCCATAAACTCTCTAATTTGGGTAATTATCGGAATCTTTTGATCAATTTTTTCAGGTTGACCACGAGGAAGTGTATACTCTCCCTCTATTGTATTTCCATTACCAAACATATGTTGATATAAATTAACATATTCGGCTTGACTCATGGGGGACGAATTTTCAAAAATAATAACATTTTTCGTTTTATCATTCCATTTATGTCGATAACTTTTATTATTAAGATACGAAATATAAAAGTATGATGGAGAATGTAACATTAGGATTTTACATTTTTTTAATATAACTTTTTCGTCTGTACTAAAACATTGACTGGCATCTACATATAAAAGCCCTAAAGATTTTTTAGTTTTATTATCATAATTTAATTGGTTTGGTTTTAATTGTATTAATGGCATATTTATAGTGGGAGGAAGATGTGCATTTTTGTAATAAAAATCAGTTTCTTTACAATACTGAGATGACATACTGACTATTTTGTATATAAAAATGAATGGTGTTTATATAATAATTTATATATTTTTTGTATTCTAACGGAACATGGATTATATTCATTAATGTGTAGTAGGGAGTGGTGGTGGTGGTGTGGTAAGGTTGTTGGGGTTGTGGTGAGGTGGTGGTGGTGGTGGTGGTGGTAGCGGCGGTGGCGGTGTTGGGTTGTTGTTGTTGGTTGGGGTTTGGTGGTGGTGGGGTGGTGGTGGTGGTGGTGGTGGTGGTGGTGGTGGTGGCAGTGTTGGGTTGTTGTGTTGGTTAGGTTTTTGGTTAGGGTTGTGGTGGTGGTGGTGGTGGTGGTGGTGGTGGCAGTGTTTGGGTTATGTTTGGGTTGTTGTGTTGGTTAGGTTTTGGGAGTGGTGGTGGTGGTGGTGGTGGTGGTGTTTGGGGTTGTTGGGGTGGTTGTGGGGGTGTGGGTGGTGGTTAGGGTTTGGGTTGTTGTGGGGTGTTGGTGGTGGTGGTGGTGTGTGGTGGTGGTGTTTGGGTTATTGTTTGGGTTTGGGTTGTTTGGGGGTGTGTTGTGTTGGTGGGGTTTGGGTTATTGTTTGGGTTGTTGTGGGGGGTTGTTGTGTTGGTGGGTTTGGGTTATTGTTTGGGGGGTTGTGGGGGTTGTTGTGTTGGTGGGGTTTGGGTTATTGTTTGGGTTGTTGTGGGGGTTGTTGTGTTGGTGGGGTTTGGGTAGGGTGATGGTGGGGGTGTTGTTTGGGTTGTGGTAGTTTCCATATCTTTTATTATTTGAGGAAAATTTTTTACCAAAATTTTCCCAAATTGTTTTTCCTGACATTTATACCGAAATAAAATATATGAAAACAATACTGCAAATTCTTTTTTTTCTATAGTTTCTTTTACAATACTATGTATAATATCTCGAGGTATATTATCATGGTAAATGGTTTGGCATATGGTATCCATTCCTTCAATTAAAGATTGAATTAGATTTTTTTTATCATTTACAGATACCTCTCGAAATTTTCGTATTGTAATCTCAATTTTGTTCGAGGATAAATCCATGAAACTTTTCAGAAAGCTACATTCCGGATTCCATTGAATATGAAGAAGTAGAGGCTTGTCAGAAATGTCAAAATTCCATAGCCCAAGATTACAAAAAGCACATTTCACATGATCACTAAGACCTGTATAAAAGAATCCAGCTGAACTTAGATCTTCTGAGTTTGGTAATGTAAGTGGCCATGTGCTAAAACTTTCCAGGCGATTTTTACAATCTTCATATGTTCGATCGACACTGGGACAATGAGGTGACAATGAGAGGACTAAATTTGATTGCAGAATAACTTCACATAACTCTAAAGGGACATTACCAACGGGTTTTCCCATGATAAATGGACAATAAGGAACTCTTTGTCTATGTTTATTATGTGGAATATCGTTTATTTGCCAGTTCTTGATAACTGTATTGCAGAAAATACATGCACATGCATCGTTTCTTTTAAGATAAAAAAATCCATCCCTAGCTAAATTTAGAGGGGAAATCCATGGGAATTTCCAATTGTTAAATGTGTCTAGACGTGCACTTTCAAACTTCAAAAAAAAAATGTTGTTAAACATTCTGATAGGTGTTTTAATTTGTGAAATAAATGTACAATTATGTTCTGGATATACAATTGCATTACTATTTATATTGAATGTAAGTGACAAATGACACTTTATACATTTCCATAGATTTTCTTGTTTGTTATAATAAAACCCATTTCGTTTTAAAATGTTTAAATTTATTTTGAAATTTAAACCTTCTAATGTTTTCATGCTATGTTGTCCACTCATTTTGGTATGTAATTAATGAATGGTAAATTTATTAAATCCGTCTGACCATATTATATATTTTACTAGGCATGGCATTATATATATTTTTTTTTTATTTATATTTCGAGATTCTTCAGGTTTACAGTAAAGGCTTCAAACTCTTCTTTTCAATTCCTTTTCAAGTCAAATTCCATTATCATCACTAGTGTTCTAGGCGATTTGTAAAAAAAAAAAAAAACTTGGTGGTTATATAATAAACATATTGAAATAAAATTAAAATAGTGATAGGATGATATCAAAGCAAAAGAAAAACGAAGAATTTTGCAGCAAACATGAATTTGAATTAAAAATTAGCCAAATGTTGGAAAAAGGTGGGCCTGGGAGTCGGAAAATTTTTACTCGAGAAAAATTAGCACAATACATTGAGGAAGTCAAAAATGCTAAATTGAAACTGAATTGGAAATCTTCTCATGAATATGATCTATTGTCTCGATATGATGTCAAAAATCTATTTGGGGATGATGTCTTAGTAACCATCGACGAAACTGAACGAAGAATGAAGCGGGGGACCAAGCGTAAACTGACCAGTGACAATCGTCATTCTACTACGGCTGTAACAACAACAACAACAACAGGAGCAACAACAGCTGATCCTGGCCGGATGTGTCGTCGTTTCATACATCAAGGGCAATTGTATGATACGATTTATGATGCACACAGAGCAGTTTGTCACGGAGGAGAAAAAAGAACTTATTTTGAAGCAAGTAAAACTATCGCTAACGTCACTCAACAATCGGTGAAACTCTTTATTTCACTCTGCCACATATGTAATTTGAAACGACTTCCTCGACGAAAAAAGGGGGTAATACGGCCCATTGTATCGACCAGTTTTGCGGAGCGAGGACAAATGGATTTAATAAATATGCAAAAAGAAGGAGGATGTGTGTATAAATATATTTTACATTATCAAGATCATTTAACAAAGTTTTCGGTTTTACGAGCTCTTCGCAGTAAACGGGCGATTGAAGTGGCACGCCACTTACTCGATATATTTGCTCTCTTGGGAGCCCCACGAATTCTGCAGAGCGATAACGGCCGTGAATTTGTGGCAGAGGTGATTCAAGAGCTAAAAAACGAAATGTGGCCCAACATGCTCCTCATTAATAGCAAACCTCGTCATCCACAGAGCCAAGGGAGCATTGAATGTACAAAAGAAAATGTAATCAAAATGCTTGGCAGTTGGATGTGTGAAAATCAAACGCGAGATTGGTCAGCTGGACTTCCCTTTGTGCAATTCACCAAAAACACAGCATATTCACGTGGAATTGGCGTATCGCCTTACAAGGCAGTTTTTGGTATAGAACCACCAATATATATGAATAATAATACACCTTCATTAATAAAGATGATGCAATTGAAATTAAGAGAAAAATAGAGGTGATGAGTTAATAGTACATTATTTCTTCAAATTTATTTATGTTAGTTAAAATGCACGTGCTAAATATCAAGGTTCATTATTAATTTATTTTTGTTTTTGTTTTTGTTTTTGTTTTAGGATACGAGAAGTTTGACTGAACTAAAAGTTGGTTGGGAATGAAAAAGACTAAAGGAAACTAGTACTAGTGTCCCCCCCCCCCCAAAAAAAAAAAAATATAAAAAACATACCTCATAAACCCAAAATGGTTCTGGATGGGTTCTACTGAAGATGGATGGGTACCCAGCATCATCACAATTGAAATTCATAATGCAAATATTGGATATAGGTTCGATGATAACTAAATTGTTTGTTGAACTAGTTTCCAACATTGACCATCATATATAGTAATCAACTCAAAATTGGTATGGACCAGGGGAATCGGACTGTCTAATTAAAACAAAGCAAAGCAATGCGATGGTCAGAGATAGATGTTGATGTAATGTGATTTCTGCCCAGTGCTCGGAATGTCAAAGTGAAGAAATTCAAAGAAGCGCGGGTAAACGGCGTGAGTCATATATCATATAGTGGGGAGTTGATGATTGAGATTCATTCAATAGGCCGTTACTTAACATATATTATATTAACCTAACCTAACCTATGTTAGGTTAGGTTATGTAGGGTTGGTTAGGTTCGGTCATATATCTACGTTAATTTTAACTCCAATAATTTTTTTTTAACTCATACATAATGAAATGGGTAGCTTTATCATTTCATAAGAAAAAAATTAGAGAAAACATATAAATTCGTGAAAACTTGGCTTATTAGGCAAATCAGACCTTACATAGTAGGCTGAGAAGTCCGTTCTGGCTACTAGGTACCACATATATCCAACTCGAATTGATATACTCTCTGTAGTGATACTTTTTTTTAAATAATATTTACAATAAGAATAAAGGTATTAAAAAAAAATATAATATAATATCATTTCTATACTACTTATTATTAAAATACTTATTTGTCAATTTAATTATATGGAGAATAAATGTGAATTGCTATATTCAATATCATAACCAGATTGTATTAACATGTGATACAAATAATACAACTGTAAATTATTTAAATTTGTGGTGTCAATTTTCCAATTTGGTGATAGATGAATAGGATTTTCTTTATAATAGTTAATCAATGCATCATGAAAAATTTGCTCATTCGGCATTAAAATAAGTTGTTTGTAAATTGCATCTGAAATTTTATTTGGACATTTTGAAGAATTATAATACGGGATAACCATATTATTAATGATCATAAAAGCTAATTTGAAAGGTGAATTGGAATTATGAAAGTTGTTTTTATAATTTGAAACTTTTTCTTGTATAAATTGAACATATTTTCGTTTTTCTTCTTCATCATTTTGATTATTAATAAATATGTTTGTTTGATCCTCCACAATCATTAAATTTTCAGTATTATCTTCTTTGAATGGTGGCAGTGGCGATTGTTGCGGTGCCGGTTGCAGTGGTGATTGTTGCGGTGTCGGTTGCAGTGGTGATTGTTGCGGTGTCGGTTGCAGTGGTGATTGTTGCGGTGTCGGTTGCAGTGGTGATTGTTGCGGTGTCGGTTGCAGTGGTGATTGTGGCGTTGTTGCAGTGGTGATTGTGGCGGAGTCGGTGTCGGTGGTGATTGTGGTAGTGATGGTGATGGTAGGTGTGATAGGTCAGAATCCATTTTAAGGATTGATTTTGGGATTTTTTTTTATACATTTTATATATATATAAAAAAAAAGAGGGGCTGGATTTTTATTATAGAAAGAGACATTATACTAAGATGGTAAACCAATGTTTTTAAGTAGGGGTGGTGGTGGTGGTGGTGGTGGTGGTGTTGCTGCTGCTTTTGGTAATATACCTTCATCTTGATTGATAAACGTTACAATTTCATCCTTTTTTCCCGGTTTGAATGATGTCAGTTAAGAGATGGGGATTTCGGGTTCTTAAACAATATTATCATTAGTCATCAATATCACTAAAAATACGAAAGTAATTCCCTTCGTCACATGATTCCGTGTTAATATGTCACAAAAAATTATTCCTGTTTGGTGTATTCATGTTTAATCTTTTGCTGGTTTATATACCATTCTTCATAAACTTCCAACTTTCTAGTTAATTTCAAATGTATTTTTTTTATACATTAGATGTCTATATGATTTAAAACAGTGTTGCCTTATCTAGATTTAAATAACCAAGTGTGTATATATGCTTGTGGGTGCCGGATGTCAAAGAGTGACTGAGCGGAGGAGCTGTGTGTGTGTGTGTGTGTGTGTGTGTGTGTGTGTGTGTGTGTGTGTGTGTGTGTGTGTGTGTGTGTGTGTGTGTGTGTGTGTGTGTGTCTTTGTGTGTGTGTGTGTGTGTTTGTGTGTGTCTTTATGTGTGTTTAAGTGTGTGTGTGTGTCGTTGTGTGTGTCTTTATGTGTGTTTAAGTGTGTGTGTTTTTGTGTCTTTGTGTGTGTGTGTGTGTGTGTGTGTGTGTGTGTGTGTGTGTGTGTGTGTGTGTGTGTGTGTGTGTGTGTGTGTGTGTGTGTGTGTGTGTGTGTGTGTGTGTGTGTGTGTGTGTGTGTGTGTGTGTGTGTGTGTGTGTCTTTGTGTGTGTGTGTGTGTGTGTTTGTGTGTGTGTGTGTGTGTGTGTGTGTGTTGTGTGTGTGTGTGTGTGTGTGGTGTGTGTGTGTGTGTGTTTGTGTGTGTGTGTGTGTGTGTGTGTGTGTGTGTGTGTGTGTCTTTGTGTGTGTGTGTGTGTGTGTGTGTGTGTGTGTGTGTGTGTGTGTGTGTGTGTGTGTGTGTGTGTGTGTGTGTGTGTCTTTGTGTGTGTGTGTGTGTGTGTGTGTGTGTGTGTGTGTGTGTGTGTGTGTGTGTGTGTGTGTGTGTGTGTGTGTGTGTGTGTGTGTGTGTGTGTGTGTGTGTGTGTGTGTGTGTGTGTGTGTGTGTGTGTGTGTGTGTGTGTGTGTGTGTGTGTGTGTGTGTGTGTGTGTGTGTGTGTGTGTGTGTGTGTGTGTGTGTGTGTGTGTGTGTGTGTGTGTGTGTGTGTGTCTTGTGTGTGTGTGTGTGTGTGTGTGTGTGTGTGTGTGTGTGTGTGTGTGTGTGTGTGTGTGTGTGTGTGTGTGTGTGTGTGTGTGTGTGTGTGTGTGTGTGTGTGTGTGTGTGTGTGTGTGTGTGTGTGTGTGTGTGTGTGTGTGTGTGTGTGTGTGTGTGTGTGTGTGTGTGTGTGTGTGTGTGTGTGTGTGTGTGTGTGTGTGTGTGTGTGTGTGTGTGTGTGTGTGTGTGTGTGTGTGTGTGTGTGTGTGTGTGTGTGTGTGTGTGTGTGTGTGTGTGTGTGTGTGTGTGTGTGTGTGTGTGTGTGTGTGTGTGTGTGTGTGTGTGTGTGTGTGTGTGTGTGTGTGTGTGTGTGTGTGTGTGTGTGTGTGTGTGTGTGTGTGTGTGTGTGTGTGTGTGTGTGTGTGTGTGTGTGTGGTGTGTGTGGGTGTGTGTGTGTGTGTGTGTGTGTGTGTGTGTGTGTTGTATAAAAGGAGGTGGGATCCGAGCAGTATCTCAATTCTCATCCTGCGTTTCTTTGGATATTACTACAGTGAACTTCTAAAAGTTATACTTACAACCATTGTTGTGTAGTATATTAACATTTACTAAGGCGTAAATAAGGCGTAAGTATTTCAGTTTGTTTTTTTTTTTTTTTTTTTTTTCTTTTTTTTAAGTAGTAGATAACTTTCAATTTTTGATTGAGATTGTTTCTGTTTCTCCTTGAATAGATTGATGATCATCTTAGTCTATTTCAATACACCAGACTATTTCAATTATAATATATATATTTTTCAGGTTGGGAAAAATGAACCAAATGGATATTGGTAATGGGGAAGCAGTTGGCATTGAGAAATTGGGAAATGATGAAGAGAGGAAAGTAAATGAAGGAGGAGTTGAAGATGAAAAGGGAGATGAAGAAAGGGGAGAAGATGAAGATAAAAAGGTAACTGAAGAGGAAGATAAAGATATAAAGGTAATTGAAGAAGAAGATGAAGATATAAAGGTAATTGAAGAAGAAGATGAAGATAAAAAGGTAAATGAAGAGGAATATGAAAAAATCAAGTTTTTTATAAATAAATTTGACGCTCCATTTAAATATGATTCTAATTTTAAAAAATTTAAAGAATTGCAAAGTGAGCTAGATAGGATATTTCTTGAAACTAAATGTAAAGTTGAATGCTTAGAAAAATGTACATTCACTAAAGAAGAATTATCCGAATCCGGATTTCAAGATTTTATTAAATATGACCATATGGACCGGATATATAATTATTTCATTTATTATGGTTGGTATTTCACCATAACAGCAAGAATTAAGTATAATAATTGTTGGGTATATGTTCACATATATTATGTTTATGCAAACAATTGTTGTAATATGTGGGTTACTGAGGATGCTCAAATATTTCTTAAATTTCTTGTCAATGAATTTTTTCATCCAAGTAAACCCCATTCCGAAGAAATTTGGTTAGCTATGAAAAATGATAACTTAAATGTAGAGAAACCTCCACAATATACATATTAAGTTTTATCATGATGAGATGATGTAAAATAGGATTGAATGTTTTTTGAAGATAAAAAACACTAACGCAATATTACCAGATTTTCTATGGTGGATGTGAAGGTCCTAATTCCACATACATCAAGTTAATATCTTGTGATGACCATGAATTCATCATTAAAAGGAAAGATGCCTTCACCTCAAATTTAATTCAAGCTATGATGTCAAGTTCAACAACGTGTATTGAACAGGAAAAAAATGAAATCCATTTTAAAACAATTCCGTAAGTATAAAGCTGTTAGAACAAAGTGTTATTATATAAACTGTTATATTTAGAGATTAACTGTTATTTAGAGAAACATATAAACTGTATATAATAAATAAATAATTATAATACTTTTATTTTTTTATTTTATTTCTTCAGATCATATCTTCTTCAAAAAGCGTGTACATATTTCACCTACAATACTCAATTCAAGAAAAATGAGATTACTACTGATCCTGAATTTCCAATTGAAAATAATATTGCTCTAGATCTGCTTTTGGTTGCTGATTTCCTTGATTGTTAATAATGACATCCATAACCATATATTTTTTACTAAATGTTGAAAGATTAAAATATAAAAACAAGCTTTAATGTTATATTATTTTTAGTTTATTTTGTGGCTTGAAAATGATTCCAACCCTTTTTTTATTATTATTAATATTATTATTATTATTATTATTAATAATTATTCCAGTAATTCCAATGAATCAAGAGTATGATTGCAATGAAGTTATAGTATTGAAAGATTCAATTAAATACTGGTTTGATAGAGGTGATGAGCAAATTAAATATAAACATGAAGAACTTTTCAATATATATGATTTACTATCACAACAAGAATGGTTCGAGTTCCAGTTAAACTTTAAAGACACTATACAGGTATATATACTAATAGGACGAAATTCATCTATTATACTTCCAAACCAAATAAACATAACTAACTTAGCGTCAATTTTAATAGAATGCCGTTATTATAATAATGAAAATGTACAAAGTTATAATGAAAATGTACAAAATTTATCTTTTATTAAAGATGCATATATGATTAGGACTCCTGTTAAATATATGAAATTTTCTGTATTGTGGGATTATAAAAATATACTACTATGTTGGAATCACTTGTCTATAATAGTAGGAGGTATCAATAACGAAACTCAGGTGTGTAATAATTTACAAGATAATTTGAATGTCATAATGTGTTGGTTATATGAAAAATATAACATTACAATCCTTGATAATAGTTTAAATATAAATAACAGTAAATATGTTACAAATGGAACCATTTATATAGGTATTACACACACGAAGAAAACGATATCATTATTTGTTAAGAAATTTTTCATTATATTAACAATTGTTTTCACAATTTTAAATGTTATAATTATTTTACATGGTGTTTTTAAATTGGTATGTTTTTTTTTGTAATATCCCCTAAATTCCCATATATATCGTATATATGACTTGAAATTTTAAATTGGTAATTCCAATCATTCCAACATTGAAGGAAAATATATGGGTGGTGAGCTGTACTTTGGTGGTAGGTAGCCTTGGCTATTGGCTAAGATATAATAACTTAATCCTCAATAAAGAGTTTTAATTTTTGGACTGACATTATTGTAAGAAGGGCCTTTTGATATACTACTATGTTAATCCCAATTACCTATTATTTGGGAAATTTGAGACAAAGATATGATGATACTACCCTATTCAAACCCCAACCCTAAATAAATTTTGTTAACAATGAGTGAGTATTTCTATTTCACGATTTATAAATATGGCTCTCATTGTAATTGTGTTATGGACCCGACGCCTCCACAGAGAATGGAGAAGCGATGGCAGCGCTGCTATCTATGAGCCGTCACCCACAAGTATGGGAAAAGAAGGCGCCCTCTTCTGGTCAAAAGTACAATTATCTGTGGTGAGTGACTCTTACTATGATTGGACACGGAATGGATTATTACAGTGCGATAGGTGTGAAGGAAGTGGACTCGACAAGGGTGTGGTCAGAGACAGTGTCCTGTGTGTGTCGCTCTACATAGCGACATTGACTCAATGATATTTTTTGGAGGCTACATTCAGTTTTATTATGTACATTAATGTACTTTCTATATATTTATATAATAAATAAAGAAGTAAGTAAATAAATAAACTTTTATATTATTTATCTCCATTCTTAGTGTTGTATTCCTTCCTATATGTTATGAACCTCATAAATTCCCCTTATGAAGCCAATGTACGTGATTTGTTAAAAACACTGAGCCCTGAAGATATTAGATGTCTGGCTCAGACATCAACAGGTAATCATCGCCTTTCACCTAAAAGTTCTCAAGAAGCCCTAAAAATAATTTTATACTACACTTCAGACTTGAAACGCTTGTTTTCTTATCGACGTCTTACTGCCCAAAATCTTTTTAACTACCTCTATAAAAATCAAGTACCATCAATGCCTTTTGCTAAGAAAATGGAATTGGTAATAGCTGTAAAAGAGTTTTGGACAAAGCAGCATGGTAAAATAGGTATCGGATATTCAACTGAACAAGGAAGAGCACATTCAAACCCCCAAACCGAAATTACAAGTGCTATCCAACTCTCAATACCCGGAAATACGAACATCATTTTATGTTCCAATCCAAGTTTTATTCAATATACAACTGGTGAAACCAAGAATATAATTAAAAATCCTAAACAATGTAGTTTTATGGGTACTGCAGAACGTACAAATTTAGGAACAGTACAATGTCAATGTGATTCATATATAAGTACACTATTACAGCATCAGACAGAAGAGAGTGAAATTAAAACTTTTACTCAAACAAATAATGAAAAAAAACAACCTGTCTTATGTGATGATGTTCCTAAAACTTCTATTCGAACTAATAATGAAAAAAACAAATTTGTATGTGGTGTTCTTTCCCCGGTAGAACATAAAATGGAAGTTATAAGAAGTGACGAGTTTATACAAAAATTTTGTAAATGGTATTTTAGAATGATTAATCGTTTGCAGCCAGAGTGTTTCCACCTACCCGGAGATACTTTTCGAGGTGATATTTTTTATGACAACAGTTACACTGATATTTACTTAATTGGCCAGTCAAATAGTGAGAGACATGCTTTTGGAGGAGGAAATACTTTCCAACTTTTAAAACAAACATTTCAAGAGTATAAGATTCAGTTCAGTCCTAATTTAGAAAATGGAATACAAGCTTATCAATCCAATTTTGGTATGGTCAAAATCAGTTGTTGTGGCACCATACATATCCGAAACTCATGTGTGGGAATTTTTGAACAAGAAACGGGTATGGTATGCAGTCCAAATAATCATGTATGGAAGATAATGTATATAAAGATAAATTTAAAACATGCTAGTACACATAAACCTCCAAGTCTACCTTCATGTCAAGTGTTTGAAATTAAAATTTGAAATGGGTTTTTTGATTAACAACGAATAAATAACAGAATAAGTGAAATCTATAGACTTTACTTCTCCGGGATGTAGACGTATTCTGTCAGGATATTCTTTTTGATTTATAAATATACTATTTTAATTGATATAATCGCAAGATAAAGATTGTGTAATAACATTATGTACTTTTGAATATATTATATATATATTTTTTTTTTCCAAAGATATAAAATATGGGTTCTGTACCAAGATATAACCATTAAGGTTCCTAGACTCATCACAAGGATAACTAGTGGCACTAAAAGGCAAGTAGTTATTTCAGTCAAACTAAAATGGAATGGAATTGGTGTATATATGACATGAATAGTATGGTTTGGTCCCATTTAGATCTATTTTCTAAACATGTTATTTTCATGTTTTTTTCAGGAGGATATTCTAGCAATAATCATCATGGTATCGTCCTCCAAAATCACCAAAATCAACAAAACCCCTAAAATTATCAAGAAAAATCCCACTTTTGATGATAAATTTTTTGAACTTTTAATTAATGAGCGAGTGAAGAAAGTGGTGGACATGCTTATCAGTGTCCATGGTATTCATGGTAAAAGGAAAATTTATATCATCTCCAAGTTGGAAGATTGCTGGAATATGAGATCAACTATTCCACTAAAGCGAGACACTTATATAAATTTATGTTTATCATTGTTAAGAGATCCAGCATATTCACATGATACCCTTAGGAAATTTAATGTTTTAACCCATAATGAATGTGGTGATTACATGTTTGGACATCCTGTTATAGTCAATGATAACCAACGAACAGGAAGTCAGATTGATATTCAATACTCATGTTCGGAAGTGATTATCGGGACAGTGACTACTGAACAAGGACTGGTCAATGGTTTCATAAATACAGGAAAAATTACATTTACAAGTGTTAGGTGTACCTTTCTTGAATATTCAAAGGCTAAAAAATTCTATGATATGTTCATTTTAAATTGAACTATATATATATATTTTTTTTTTTTTAAATCAGTTCATATTTAGGTAGGGTTGATTTTAGGTTTGGTCATATAGATATTTAGGTAAGGCTGCGATATTGACACTACTAAATACCTAACCATAAAAATACCTTTATGGTTTATATGACAGACAATCTGTAAAATATTTTTTAATAAATAGAATCATCCAGTCTGCTATATCTATGTGGTTTTCATGTGAACCCTGTTTTGTTATAATAAGAATAACTTCATATATAATGAAAAAATTCTAATACAACTATATATTTATTTATTTACCATAATTTTTGAAAATATATTTTCAATTTTCTTCTATAAATTTACCATGGTCTGTTACTGTAGGTGTTTACCACAGCTCTGTTTTTGTATATTTATACCAGGGGAGCCAGACAGATCACTGATAAGTGATCCAGTCACCAGAGACACTAGTGTGTTGTACCAGTAACCAGACACACTAGTGTGTTGTACCAGCTTCACACCAGTGGGCTATTTAGAATTTATTTCAGAAAATTATGCTCATAGAAATTGTAGGGGACGATGATGGATTGAGAGAATTAATTGGAGGAGGAGGAGGAGATGGTGGGTGTGTTGAGTAAGTAGGAGGAGATAGTGGTTTCGGAAAAGGAACTTTTTTGGATGCTCCATTCCCTTATACCCCTTCTCAACATAGAAATTTGTTTTCCTGTTCTTTAAACATTTTATACAAAACTGACAAATTTTGTTGAATAATATGGTTTTCATGTTTCAGCTTATTAATATTCAGCAATAGTTGCTGTTGTGTTCTGGGTCCTGCTAATTTTGGAGGCAATGGGTCCACTGGAACTGTAGCAGCGAAAGTGGATGTTCTGCTTAAGTCTAAAATGACTCCTGTGTTATAGGCACTGCCTGAGACACGTACTAAAGACCTTGACAATTGCATGTCATCAAATTCATATGGTGCAACCGTTATGAAAAACAGTATGTGCTCTCTTATTTTATATGATCAATTGTTTTCCACTTCCCTAGAAAGAAACTTCCAACAGAAAAAGGGTGGTTGTAGACCAGTTGATGGACAGATTGGTTGGGTGGTTGTAGATCAGTTGACAGACAAGTTGGTTGATTGGCTTGACTAGTTTGTGGAATGGTTGTTTGCTTCTTCAGTTCCGCCAGAGATTGAGTAGTACTGCTTGTTTGTTCACTTTCACTGTCTAGAAAGTTATATCAAGAGGTAGTATGTAGTGTAGTGTGCTTGGATTGCGACTCTACCACTAATTAATCCATAAACTGTGTTCTGCTGCAGGCTACCTTAGTGACACTTTTATACTACCTTAAAGACAAAAAAAAAAATAGAAATATCTATTTTGAAAGGATACACACACACATTGGTATAACTAAACTACAACTTTTCCTCATCTGAGATTATATCTGGGGAGAGGAATAATATTTCGTCAATAATAATTATAAGGTATTTATTATAGGAATAATAAGATTTGAAATTCATATATTTCCAGCCGGGTTGATAGATAGGATACATTATGTTATGTAAATGGTCTAAAATCATCCTTATTACTGTAGGTGTGGACATATTTTTGTATCCAACACAACTTTCTTGACAAAGATGTTTTCTAATTTCTTAGAAGAGTCTTGGGTATGATGTATTTTCAATATGGTCTCCCTCAGCACCTTCAGCCACCAGCACATCTGTACGTTCATTTCCATAAATTCAAACATGTTAGGCTTTGCAGTATTGCTCTCGAATCGTACATATCATATCATTATCACACATCTAAAATATTCTTTACTATGATATAATTGCTTTAATAGTATATTTGAACACATTTGAAACAAGTGCATATGTGATTACAAGGTAAAAACATTAACTCACTCTCATTCTCCATACAAATCTTACACTCAATCACTCTGTGTCTAATTGTACCTTCTGACTTTGGGAGAGCAGCAACTTGATCAGTTATTCTACCAAATAATTGTTGTGGGTTAGAATCACCAGATATTGGTGGGCTTGGGACAACATCAACTTCAGTCAATGTCAATTCATCAACTATTGTAGATTCTACTTGCTGATTGGGGTAAGAAGCCAACTCAGTTCCATCAGACATTGGTTGGCTTTTGAGATCAGGATTGGCATTATAGTTTAGCGTTTTATATATGTATAATACACATGAGAGAATATGCAGTGACTTAATGTCTAACATATTCAGGGATTTGAGTAAGGGTACCGAGTGATGTCTGGGGCCAGAATTGGATATTGTCCTAATAGCAGCTTTGTGTTGAGTAATTAGAGGACGTAAGTGATTTTGGGTAGTAGAGTCCCAAGCACAAATACCATAGTTGAGATATGGATAGATAAGGGAGTAATAGAGAGTCACCAGGGCAGGGCGTGGTACATAATATCTGATCTTAGAAAGAATGTCCACAGTTTTTGAAACTTTTTTTGATATGTTTAGAATGTGTCCCTGGAAATTCAGCTTGTGGTCAATGAGAATGCCAAGGAATTTGCCATCTAATTTGTTACAAATATGGGTATTGTTTATTTTGAGATTTATTTGATTAGAGGATTTATTGCCAAACAGAATATAGAAAGTTTTGTCAATGTTAAGGGTGAGTTTGTTGGCAGTTAGCCACAGATGGACTTTATTTAGCTCAGTATTTACTGTGGCATTTAGAGCAAGGGGATCTGGACTGGAGTAAATGAAGGTTGTGTCGTCAGCAAATAGGATTGGTTTGAGGTGTTGGGAGGCATTTGGAAGGTCATTAATGTAGATGAGAAAGAGGAGAGGGCCAAGTATGCTGCCCTGGTGAACACCAATGTTGATGGGTAGGGTGGGAGAAATTGTATTATTCATAGAAACACATTGGAGCCTGTCAGTAAGGTAGGATTTGAGGTATTGTAGGGAGTGTCCTCTGACACCATAATGATGTAATTTAAGAAGAAGGTTTTCGTGGTTGACAGTATCGAAAGCTTTACGCAGGTCCACAAATAACCCAACAGGGAACTCATTTTTATCAAGAGCTGTATGAATCGAGTTAAGCATACTAATAAGTGCATCGTTAGTGCTTTTTTTGGGCCTGAAGCCATATTGGCAAGGGCTAAGTATATTGAGTTTGGCTAGATATGAGTAAAGCTGCTTATAGATTAGTTTTTCAAAAATTTTTGACAAGTTTGGCAGGATTGATATAGGTCTGTAGTTGTTAACATCTGTGAGATCACCACATTTGTGGACAGGCGTTACTCTCGCTTTTTTTAGAATATCTGGAAAGGTTTGGAGTTCAAGTGACTTGTTGAAGAGCAAAGCAATAGCAGGGGCTAAAGATCTGGAGGCTTTTTTGTAGATTAAAGTTGGTATCTCCTCAAGGGCACCAGACTTGGTTTTAAGGGAAAGGATTATCTCATTGACGTCAATGGAATTAATAGGCTTTAGGTACAGAGACTGGGGATAGTTCCCTGTAAGATAGTCCTTAATGTCAGTACTGGAAGATGGAATATCATTAGCAAGGGATGAACCAATGGAAGAGAAGAACCTATTGAACTCAATAGCAGAATCAGAGGCTGAAGCTGACCATCGTTATTAGACAGGAGAGTCGGTTTGTTATTTAAAGACTTCTTTGATCCCAATATTTGTGAAATTGTTCTCCATGTTTGTTTAATGTTGCTCTTTATTTGGGTAAATTTATCTTCGTAGTATTTAGTTTTGGCTCGTCTAATTATCTTAGATAGCAATAATGAGTAATTCTTTGAGAATTCTTTGGAGACAATTCCTAACCTATACTTTTTCTCAAGGTCATGTTTTTTATTAATAGATTTAAGTATTCCCTTTGTAAGCCAGGGATTGTTAAGCCTTTTGGTTGTGACTTGTTTTGTAAGCATAGGACAGTGGGTATTATAAAGGCTAAGAGTTTTTTGAAGAAAAGATTGAACTGCTAGGTTGATGTCCTCTATGTTACCTAACTCGGACTCCCAGTTGACATTATCAGTAGCAGTTATAAAATTGTCTATAGCAGTTTCATTGTGTAGTCTAAAACGTATCTCTCTTGACTCAAGAGGTGGTTTGCTAATGTTAGTTAAGAGAAATGTGGGGTAATGGTCTGTAGTGCTGTCGGTGATTATACCTGAAGTAAGCGGAGAGGTTATATTTGTCCAGATGTGATCTAGAGTCGTGGCAGTGCTATCAGTGATTCTAGTAGGTCTAGTGATTAAGGGTATGAGGAAGCAGGAATTCATACAGTTGAGGAAGCTAACAGCAGTAGGGTGTTCTGGCTCGCAGAGGTCAATATTAAAGTCCCTGTGATAATTAGGTGGTTTTTGTTCAGTCTGTTATCAAGTATTAGATTTCTAAGGTTTGAGTTGAATTCGGACACATCAGTGTTAGGAATTCTATAAACTGCACCCACAGACAGGATAGACTCGGCACCCTTGACTCTGAAGCTGGCAAATCGCAAATACACAAATAAACAAAGAAAACCACTATTTAATCATAGAAAGAAATTGGTATAGGTTATAAAAAAAATGAATAAAAATCTTCTAATTGATAATAATAAGATCAATGACAAGTTTTTACTAGGCCTAACTCTAATTATGAATCAAAATTTATGTTTAAAACTTTCAAATTTTTCTTCATTCCAATATTATGGAAAAGATAATATACTCCATATACATCCTGTATTATGTGAAATGAAGCCACTAGGTTTACTGGGCCAGTCATTAGATTCACTTTATCTTTCAAAGAAAATTATACCTAAAGAAATTCAGATAATATACATTAGCCCTCATCATATTTTTTCTCACGAAACCAATGGCCAAATTACAGCTGATTTACTCTTAGGTGGTTTCAAGAATAATATTACGCCACTTTATCTCTTAAATGAACATGATCTAAATTCCCTTGTTGCAAATCCCTCTCACAGATTTAGACTTATAGATGGTCGATCGGTAGAAATGTTTGATAATATGTGGAAGCTAGGAACTAATGATTGTGCAATTGATAGTAAAGATCATAATAATGATTTCTTGGGAATTCGTCCCATTTTGGGCTTGTGTGATTTATTTTCTATTTCTAAGCGTTTTATATATTTAACCCAATTGAGCGATTTGATCAATAAAAGTCACCAAGTATTTAATATAATTAAATATTTTCCCTATCTAATACATCCATATCGTTTGCTGGTTTCTGAAACAGGGAAATTTTATATTATGTCATTTAGTCTCCTTCATTATTTATTTTCACTTCATGCTGAAACCAAAAAATTAAAGATATTGTGTTTTCTCATCCCCAATCTTTAATACAACGTACTGAAAATATTGAAAATATTGAAAGTAATACTCTAAATAGAATCAAAGTTAAATGCAAAGAAAATTTAATAATAGCTAGCAAAGACTTCAAAATATATCATAATTATTTAGCTCAAAGTAATTGTCGTCTACTTCTCGATATGCTACACTCTCTATTTGTAACTATTATATGGATTGCTAATGGTGGAGGAGTTATACATAAACAACATACATTGGTACGCAATTATTTGACCTTACAAGGGAATATTACCTTAAAACCCACTCACTCCCAAAATCCATATAAAGTTACATCACGAAAACCTATTCATAATCCTAGACTACCTTCTTCTTCCCAACCACCATCTCAACTTGAACTAACATAATCTCCACCATCACAGTTATCTAATAATGTTAATCAACAACTGAATTGCCAGAATCCATATGGTTTATGTCATGCACAGATTATTTACAGCTCATTCCATACAGATGAAATCAAATGTAATGTGGCTCAACATGTTCATAATTATGGTTGCCTTCATTTGTTGAATTATACTCCAACAGTTCTTGAGGAAGCCTTTAGTGAAACATTAACATCACACAGAGATAATATTCTAACTGATGTAATTGAAAATGAGATCAATATAATTTTAGCATTTATATCACAGATAAAAAAGGAGCTCGAGTCAACAATAATTTAATATATATAAATATATATATATATATATATATATAATATATATATATATATATATATATATATATATATATATATATATATATATATATATATATATATATATATATATATATATATATATATATATATATATATATATATATATATATACTAAATACCCTGAGATTATCTTGAGATGATTTCGTGGCTATTTAGTGTCCCCGCGGACCGGTCCTAGACCAGGCCTCTTTCTACCCCCAGGAAGCAGCCCCTGACAGCACTGCTAGGAAACAGGGGTATCATTCGTGTCCACTCAGCTGTGCGGTGGTCTAAATGGAAGATTATTCATGTGTAGATTCGAACTGAGGACAGTCGTGACCCCTGCAGGTAACCCCACATATTGACTAGAGGACCGTCGTATCAAAACTAACACAACTAAGTCAACAAGAATGTTGTTTCATATAATCATTAGTATACATTATTAGATTAGATGTGAGAGGCATTTTTTTATATAAAATAAAATTATAATGTCACTATCAAATTCCTTATATATTATATTATTTATGAAATTTTTAATTGTGATCTTTTTAATTATATATTTATATTATTCAAGAAATAAGTCAACAATTTCAACTCAGCATCCTCAACTGTCAATGAATTTCATTACAAAACCTAATACTAAACCTGCTGGTCTGTATGTTGTCTTTGAAAGTAAGTATTATGTGGACCAAAATCGTGGTTACGATATGATTTCTCATGTAAATACAGTTAATTGTAATGATGATACAACGATTATTCATAATGATAATAATAATGTATTTTGTAAATTTGATACATCCATATTTGATCAATTTAGAAAAGAGAATTGGTATTTTAATACCTTAACACCGATAATTTTATTATCTATTCGTAATCTTCAAAAATTTTTTACCTATTGTATATGAGAGAATTGAAGATCTTCCACCCTCTTCAGATCATGAGATTACAAGCCTGCGTGAAAATATGAAGAAAAGCTCAATTGCTAATGGTAATAAGTTACCAAAATGTGTATGGGTATCTTGTTCACATATTTGGGTTAATAGTCCAAACAAATATACTCCGCAAGGTTTTCCTGTTTATTATTTTCCAACCAAGGAACATATAGATGGATATTATGCCCCACTTCTTCCTATTCAATTGAAACTTAGCCCAGGTGAAAATATTATAAAATGTAAAATGTGGGCAAAAAATATTAATATAATGAGTGATCCATTTGCTGTGGTTAAATTTAGGATCACGGTTAAAATGTAGGATTTATAATACTGTAAAGCATGATATACTAACCTGTTTAAATATTATTACTAAAAAGATAATTATATAAAAAATAAGGTATGTAGATTTTTCTTGGGAACAAATTATTCATTCTACTCTTGTATCAACACATCTTTATATATTTCTGAGCTTATAATATACAAAGAACTATTTTTTTTTTATCATTTTTAGATAATTATAAAATGATGGTGATATTGGTTCTATTTGTTCTTCAAGATCCCAACTGTCAACAAGGGTGGCGCAGTTGCTTTTTTTTTTTTGTAAACCATGAAAAAGCAATATGAAATCTACCCCAGAAAATATTCTGTTATAATACTAACAGCCCCCAAAAATATAATTCAAGTGTGGGATAAAATTGTCATATGGAGAAATAATTTAAAAATAAAAGTGGAATTTTTACAAAACTTTAATCCAACAATCAACTTGTATCATTTAGTGGAAAATTCATTTTTACTTATATTAGATAATGTTTCATCGATAAATGTAAGAAAAACATTTGCCGACGTATTAATTGATCTTCAAAACAGTGAAATAATTATTATAAAATGTGCTTCAATTACTTGGCCCTCAATAAATAAAGTGGAAAACTTTAATTTAAAACATTTTGAAGATGTTAAGATTATTTTAAGTATGAATGACTGGGAACGAAATTATGTATTGGTAAATAAGTACCTTTCATTTGAATTTGCAGACATTAGTATTAAACACCATTTAAAATCTTTAAATATTTTAACAGAAAATATAGGGAGTATCAATTCAGAAAAATTGAGAGCAAATCTACTTGATACTTGGAACAATGAAATACCCCCTATATACCCTTCTGAAGTTCTCCCAGAGAGTGAATATACTGTTACTGAAGTAAATAGCAACAAACGCAGCCGTGAGTCACAATCAGGTTGAATTGGTATGCCTTCAAAACATAGGAAGTATTACTGCCTGGTGTTATAATGGAAGGGGAAGAAGATACTGCTCATTGGGAAGCGTGTCAAAGAAAAGCAGCACAAGACACCGCCAGAGTAATAAGCTCCAGCCCTGTCAACGAAAAGAGCAAGGTAATTTTACCTGCTCTCTTTATGTTACTAGGTCATAAGCCAAATTTTAACAAAATTCATATATTTTTTCAGAAATTTTCTACCCTATCCTATCATAACATTAACCTAAATTAACACAATTAAGTCAATAAATCATGATTATAATGTAATATAATAGTAATAATTCAAATAAACAAATTGGAAACAAATTATCGAAAATAAAGAAAAGCACTCAGCCTACTATGCAAGGCCTGATTTGCCTAATAAGCCAGGTTTTCATGAATTAATTGTTTTTCGACTACCTAACCTACCTAACCTAACCTAACCTAACCTAACTTTTTCGGCTACCTAACCATATATATAGTATATATATATATATATATATATATATATATATATATATATATATATATATATATATATATATATATATATATATAGTTTGTGATATATATAGCCTCGGAGAAGAAAATAAAAAGTATTCAGAGGAGACCTTGTGGTTTCTCACTGAACACTAATATTATCTTCTCCTACCACCCCCATTCTTTTGTATGTACACATATATATTTACTTTAGCTTCCCTGTGGGTGGCAGCGCCACCTGGTTGTGCAACACTGAGGTTAATGTAGGTGTTAGCCAGGGTTGATACGCACGTGTAGTCCCATACCAACTGCTTGCCATTCTTCCAGGGGTTCACTGTGATACCATCAGGGCGACCAATAAGAGCATCAGAGTTACGGGGCGTTAGGTAACGGGGCTCTCTTTCAGCTGGGCATCCAGCTGTGGTGAGGCTCCTCTTGATGATGTCGTTAACTTCACTGTGCCTCGAGTGCCATCCCCCTGTGCTTTGGCAGAGTAGGCCATGGTGACCGTACCTGTCAGCCACCACCTCGCCGCAAATACACCTATATCTGGTGTGGATATTCGGAGGGCGTTATTTATATATATATATATATATATATATATATATATATATATATATATATATATATGTGTGTGTGTGTGTGTGTGTGTACCTATTTTAGTTTACATAAAATATAGGATGGAAGAACATGTACGTAGTAAATTAATCTCTTTTTTACTCAAAATTCAATAATTTCATTCGTTTATTATGCTATGATAGTGAACACAATGTTAAAATAAATATTTTATTTATTTATTTATATATTTTTTTCAGATGATTGAACCCTTTTTGATTAAAAATCCAGGACGTTTTACACTGTTCCCAATTAAAAATCATGATATCTTTAAAATGTATAAGAAGGCGCTAGCATCATTTTGGACAGTTGAAGAAGTAGACTTGTCAAAGGATATTGTAGATTGGGAACAGAAACTTAATGAAGAGGAACGTCACTTCATTTCACATGTTCTAGCATTTTTTGCCGCATCAGATGGTATCGTCAATGAAAATCTTGTTGAACGTTTCTGCCAAGAAGTACAAATACCAGAAGTGAGGTGTTTTTATGGTTTTCAGATTGCCATGGAAAATATTCACAATGAAATGTACAGTTTACTTATTAATACATACATAAAAGATTTACAGGAGCAGAACAGATTATTTAATGCTATTGAAACGCTGCCAGCTGTTAAGAAAAAAGCTGATTGGGCTCTAAGGTGGATTACCAATAGAACGGCAACATATGCCGAACGCATTGTTGCCTTTGCTGCAGTAGAGGGTATTTTCTTTAGTGGTTCATTTGCTGCAATATTTTGGTTAAAAAAACGTGGTTTAATGCCAGGTCTAACCTTCAGTAATGAACTGATTTCTAGAGATGAAGGGTTACACACAGATTTTGCTTGCTTGATATTTAAGTACTTGATTAATAAGCCTGATCAGAAATATGTATATTCTATCATTGATAATGCTGTGAAGATTGAACAAGAATTTTTAACAGATGCCTTGCCAATCAAACTTATTGGTATGAACTGTGATCTAATGGGGAAGTATATAGAATTTGTGGCTGACCGACTTCTCTTTGAACTCGGTTTTAAGAAACTTTATAATGTAGAAAATCCATTTGACTTTATGGAAAATATCTCATTAGAAGGGAAAACTAATTTTTTTGAAAAAAAAGTAAGTGAATATCAAAAATATGGTGTAATGAATTCAGATCAATACAGTTTTTTTACATTAGATTCAGACTTTTAGTTAATTAGTTGATGGATGGAATAGAACATGTTTTTTTTTTATATAGAATATAAATAATTTAATATAAAAATAAAAATATATATCTATTATCTTTTACTATTTTACTTATCATATTTATATTTTGACTTGATGAATAATGAATTAAATACCTTACATTCTCTCTTTCCATTAATTACAAGACTACAAAATATGAGGTATGTAATTATGGACATAATAACAAAACCATAATCTTCTTTATAAAATATCAACATATCACATGATTACCAAGCAGTGCTACTATCGTCCGATGTAAACACCAAGTTTGGTTATCGCCATTGAATCAACTTTTCTATTTTATATTCACCAATGAATATAATTCAAAGAGAGAAATGAATCATTACATTAAGTTCCATGCAATATGCCGGTGATACAATATATAAGAGCCTCCGTATCCAGTCCAGTCAACCAGTATGCCAGAATCCTGTTCAGTAGTAATACGGGCTACTGTGTAATGGAGCTATCCAAGGAATCTTGTGGTGTAAGTACCTAAAAGTTATTTTATGATAAGCATGATGAAGCTTTGGACACTATATTATAATAAATAAATAAATAATGTCTCAGGTGCATTTGTGATGAAATCTAATCTTTCTAGGATGATATTAGCGATATCAGTGAGGGAGCCGAAGAGAAGAAGATAAAAGAGAAAA
Source organism: Procambarus clarkii (assembly GCF_020424385.1). Lineage (NCBI taxonomy): Eukaryota > Metazoa > Arthropoda > Malacostraca > Decapoda > Cambaridae > Procambarus > Procambarus clarkii. The sequence continues at coordinate 47,560 of NW_025560479.1, forward strand.
AAGATACTACTTCAACTAGCAAGTCTATTATTGTTAAAATAGAAAACCATATCCATTCCAATGATGAAAATGTGGCTTTGAGAAAGTTGGTTAATATAACGCCTGAGACTATATAAAAAAAACAACGTTATTGTGAAATTAATACTCAAAGTTTATTACAAATATTAGAATGGTTTGCTAACCACGATGGAACCGATGTGTTGCTGTATGAATTTGCCCACAGTGCATCATGTCAAAAAAAAACTTGTACCCCGATTTGTCTAATGTTTCGCCGGGTTCGTCATCATGTAGTAGTTTCTAGACATCCACATTGTTCGGTGTTAATCTTATATTCAACCCTCTTGCATACACATGTGTCTTCATGTGTTAATGATGATTGTGGGTTGCCTGCTTGTCATAGACTGAAAACCACCAGATCAACTATAAAGTTTCGTCTTGCCAAAAAGAAGTGTGGTTGTTAACTCAATGTTGTCTGCTGGATATATATTATTGTTAAAATTTTTAATTCGACCTAGTGTTCAACAGAAGCGCATTATGATATTGATTTGCAAGTAAGTTTTTTTTTTTGTTTTTTTTTTCCATAATATTTGACAAACGAACTTCTGTGAAGAAAAGACGCTTTCCTATTTCTGCAACGGAGGCCTGTCTCTGGATATTTATTGATTTGTACTAGTTAGTGATATGTTGTATTGAATGTTTTCTTCATACCACTGACTAGTTAAATTAATATATATTTACAAACATAAGGCAATTGTGATCTGTTGTAGGTCATTTGGTGAGATGGTGTGTTAAATGGTTTCACCATAATGTGTGAGGATTCGATGAACATTGTTTTTATTTCACTGGTCGAATCAAATAGGGGCAATCATCAGTTTCAGATGCTTCACCAACAACCGGGCTCATCATCAATGGCATTACATATTGCAATCTGTGCTCCTTCCTACTTCAATAATGAAAATGATGAGGTCTTGCGAAAGTGGAATCAACTTCAAGCTTTTGGGGGGTTTGGTAAAGGTAAATATGTGGATTTTTGTTTTTTTCGATGAGGTAGTGAGTAAACCATTATGGAAAACTTAGTAGATTTGACTAGTTGTTTATAATATTGTAAAATGTATATAATTAAATAAAGTATAATTTTATGAATTTTATTCCAGGTTATTATTCGTCCAATATGTCACCTGTAGAGTTCACATCTGAAAATCCATATTGTCGTTTCAAAGTAGTTTGCTATACAAAAATTCCCAATTATCGTAATGAAGATGGTATTGTGCAAATTATAATTGGAAGGGGCCTTTCAGAAGTGGAGTAAGTAATTAATAATCATATACTTGTATAATATTCTAATAATTTTTCAGTGTTAAATATGACTAGGATCCGGGAACATTAAAAAATGTTTTTTTTTTTTTTTATTCTTCCAGGGCCTACAAACAGGAAGTTATTTCAGCATTGAGTCTATTATTCGGAGGTAATGAAGTTGTTGTTAATGAAATTTTTGCTGCTGAAGTACCAAACAAAACGAACTTCAGATTTTACATTCAGCAAGTTTTTCCTAATGGTAAAAGAATTTAAAGATTTTATAATGTTTTCCCTAATAATAATTAATATCATAAAAGATGATTTCAAGTATGGTATTATGCAAACTGCTCTATATTATATATATATACCTTCTAGGAGAGATTCAACGTGCATCTACCACTGACACCTTTAGTCATATGTTAAGAGCATCATACAATCCAATTTTTAAGGTAAGCTAAGCCTTATTATAGCTTGCACCAATCTATTTCATAGGATTTGATATCAGGTTGGCTTAAATAATCAAATTAGCTTAAAAGGGACATTATTAATGGAACGTTTTTTGACAGACAGGCAGGTAGATAGCCAGACAGAGACAAAAATGCCTACTTTTTCTGTTTCAGAATTTGTTTATTGAACAGATTATTCCAATGTTGACTTTAACTGAACAACAAATGAAGAAATATCTTGATACACCGCAAAGAGGTAAATGATTTTGATATGACCAATCCATCTACTTATCGTGACATAATGACAAAAGTGAAGATATTACGGGGTATTTTTTATTGTACCTACATTTGTGGAATTAAAAATTAAAATAAATTATTTATTGTTTATAGGAATTGATCCAGCATTGTGGGAACTGGGCAAGCAAAAAAATCCTGACCCAAAGAAATTGATACCTGTTGTAAAAGTGGGATTTCAGGAATTACAGAAACAGTTCAAGTATCAAGAAGAATATGGCAATAAAATTCATAATAGTATGAAGAATATCATGGATGATATAAGACAATTAAGTTGTATGCAGACGACAATTAAAGTTACCATTCAGAATTTTAAGTTGAAACAGACAAATATAATGCGCCGAGTTCTAAAATTGGTGTCAGCACAAGAGGTTGAAAGGAAAAAAAATCTACCACTAGAAGAAATAGAGGATCAGATTCGACTGCGATTAGAAAACTTGTATATGCAGCTGCAGGACCTCAAGGGATGTTTGAATGAACTAATGGCTCAGTCTATAAAGCCTGGTAGTTTTCCGCGAGCCCAACGGTATGGACTGGTTGTTGACAAAGTGCAGGATATATCACAATACCTAAAATGGCAGCAGGATGCACTTCAGGCTATAGTTAACATACTTAAGGAAGATATACAAGTGGTCGTTAACATAAAGAAGAACATCAGCTAAGTTTTGAGAGTTAAGGAAATTGGCTAACCGTCAACCAACTTCCCCAAACAACATTCAAACATTGGTAATTAACCCTATCATTGTTTTACTTTTAACACTTCCCTTCACCCTTTCAGGGAGGGGTATGATGCTACACTGAATTTTTTTGGTTCGTAACCAGCAACACACATTGAACTGATGATATTTCACTCTCTCAGGGAGGGTATGATGCTACACTGATTTTTTGTTTGTAACCCGCAACACACACATTGAATTGATGATAGTCAATAAATTAAATTTTAGTCTAGTTCCCTGTTTTTGTTTTTTTGTTTTTCCACATACAATAAGTGCACTCTGCCCATTAGGCAAAGTATTATAATAATTTTGCTAGATATTGATGACACTGACATTTTAACGGAAACTTGAAATAATTGACCTAGAATGTAACAACAATGTTTGTGTTGTCTTACAGGAATAATTTAGTCAAATAAGCACAAACTGTAAACTGCCAGCTTAACCAAGAAAGCCTGCCAGTGAATGGTCAATATAAAATATTCAGCGTGAGGGTTAATATCAGTCAGTCGATTTTGCTCCAGCATGGAGGACACATCTACAATTTCCTCTCCATTAACATGTGGACAGAAACAACAAGAAAGAAGTGATAATAACAATACTAGTGTTGATGAAGAACCATTACCTTCATCATCCACGTCTTTACCTTTGGGACAAAAAGTTAATGAAGGGTGTGAGAGAGAAGAAGAGGTGATACAAAAAAAGGAATTTGAATTAAAAATTAGCCAAATGTTGGAAAAAGGTGGGCATGGAAGCCGGAAAATTTTCACTCGAGAAAAATTAGCACAATACATTGAGGAAGTCAAAAATGCTAAATTGAAACTGACTACAAAGACATCTCATGAATATGATCTATTGTCTCGATATGATGTCAAAAATCTATTTGGGGATGACGTCTTAGTAACCATCGACGAAACTGAACGAAGAATGAAGCGGGGGACCAAGCGTAAACTGACCAGTGACAATCGTCATTCTACTACGGCTGTAACAACAACAACAACAGGAACAACAACAGCTGATCCTGGCCGGATGTGTCGTCGTTTCATACATCAAGGGCAATTGTATGATACGATTTATGATGCACACAGAGCAGTTTGTCACGGAGGAGAAAAAAGAACTTATTTTGAAGCAAGTAAAACTATCGCTAACGTCACTCAACAATCGGTGAAACTCTTTATTTCACTCTGCCACATATGCAATTTGAAACGACTTCCTCGACGAAAAAAGGGGTAATACGGCCCATTGTATCGACCAGTTTTGCGGAGCGAGGACAAATGGACTTAATAAATATGCAAAAAGAAGGAGGATGTGTGTATAAATATATTTTACATTATCAGGATCATTTAACAAAGTTTTCGGTTTTACGAGCTCTTCGCAGTAAACGGGCGATTGAAGTGGCACGCCACTTACTCGATATATTTGCTCTCTTGGGAGCCCCACGAATTCTGCAGAGCGATAACGGCCGTGAATTTGTGGCAGAGGTCATTCAAGAGCTAAAAAACGAAATGTGGCCCAACATGCTCCTCATTAATAGCAAACCTCGTCATCCACAGAGCCAAGGGAGCATTGAACGTGCGAATGGGGATGTAATCAAAATGCTTGGCAGTTGGATGTGTGAGAATCAAACGCGAGATTGGTCAGCTGGACTTCCCTTTGTGCAATTCACCAAAAACACAGCATATTCACGTGGAATTGGCATATCGCCTTACAAGGCAGTTTTTGGTATAGAACCGCCAATAGTTATGAAGATTCGTCTTTCGCCCTCAATATATAGCCAATTGTTCAATAACTGTCACTATGATGACAATGAAGAAGAAGAAGAAGAAGAAGAAGACAAAGAGGATGAAGAAAAAAGAGGCAAAGAAGCAAAGGTAAAATTCCTTAATATTTATTGGTTTTGTTTTCAGTTCAACCTTGGAAAACAAGAGTCCTCAATTAATTTCTGTATACTAAATTTTTTTTTTTTATATAATTGCAGTATTCCCTGTCATCATCAAGTCCGCTGCTGCGTCAGATTTCTTCACCGTTGCCAGACATGGAAGAAATAATTTTTGATGAGGTTGAGGAGGTTACTGTTACTGTTGCTGCTGGTGCTACAACTGCCTCTACTTCCATATTATCCCTGCCACAAATACCGCCACCTTCATTACCCCCTATATTATCACCACCAACACCATCATCACCTGGTATTGTGCTGTCGCCTAAAGTAATAATAAATAGAAGATTATGTAATTTAGAAGATGGTAAACCTAATGATAATAATAATTCTGAAGTAAATAACGATTCATATAATTTACATATTGAAAATTTAGGAACTATTAGAAGCAAAGTTTATGAGCGTCAGATAACTAATGCCTCAAAAATGTTACAATTGTCATCGGCAAATGTAACACCTGTTAGCCTATATGATACTGTTAATGTGATAATACCTAAAGAAGATAGGGAAAACAAAACAGGAATGCGAACAATCAGTGGAATTATCATCGAAATAGACAATGAAAGAGATTTATATCGTGTAGCTACAAAATTTGGAACGATTAACCAATATCTATCAAGAAACGATTTTGATAAAACAATCGAAAGAATAATGCCAAACGAAATTAATAAGAATCAACAACTTGGGCTTCGTGAGATTGTTCGTAGACAATCAAATTACTTTCTCAGTGATAATAGGCACTTGAAACAATTAGTATGCCACTGTAAACTTTTATCTTGTTTAAATCATAGATGTATTTGCAAAAGAAATAATCAGAAATGTACCAAAAAATGCCGGCATAATGAAAATTTATGTAAAAACTCGTAGCACCAAAAAGTAAAATGCCGTTTCGCTCGTTTTTCAATATATATATGGTTGGTTTGGTTTAAATGCTCATCAGTAAAGAATTATATTTTGTATTTGGGCTTATTATTTATTACCAGTTCACAAACTGTTATTTTGATTGATTCTGACAGAGTATAGAACACAGGTGAGGAGACTAAAAATAATCTAATGAACTCAGCCTTATTAGGTAAATGGGGTCTTTCTTGCACAGTAGGCCGAGACGTTTGTTCTCTGGCATAGAACGTACTTCTCAGCCACTATGCAAAAAAGACCCCATTTGCCTAATAAGGCAGAGTGATTTTCTTGTTGTGTTAGTTTATTTAAGTTAATTCGTTTTAACTCAAATATAAACAAATTAACTTAAACAAACATGAAAGTTGTAGGCCAAGTGCGACGTCCCCTAAAGCCTATAAAAAATTAGAGGTCATTCATACAATTAACTATAGTATTTGGAGGAGCCACTTTGCAATTTCCGAGAACACACCAGATTACATCAGACTTCTGAATTACAAAAACGTTTCCTCTGGGGAATAGCAAATGAGTATATATGACAGGAAGGATTTTGATATTTCGAGTCAGTAACCCAAGACAGACATATGGGCTGAATAAGTATTGGTCATCATTATTTGATATTATATAACCATCAATTAGGTTATGACTGAATCTATCAAATATCTGAGACTCATATACGAGACCAACTGGCTCATAACACTTTACATACTGTGGATACTTATTTATTTGCCCACTCCTCCTGCGAGTACAACTCCATCTTTTCTTTAAGGCTCCCATGACATAAGTTTTTTCGTCCATATTCTGATTACTGGTTCCTAAAGCCATTACGCCTAAGGTTATAGGCTCTTTCAATATTTCAGCCCTTTTATAACCAAATTTGTATAATATCAGCGAAGGTACACAGAGACCAATGGGAATTTTCTTGCCTTGTAATTTACATTTTATAGTCCTCTTTGCAGTACCTTCCCTTTCATGTAATGTCGTTGAAGAAGCATTACAAAGGTCAGGTATTTTTAACCTCTCGAATATTGAAAGAAATGGAATATTATACTCATCTTCATTAAACCACTCACAGATTTTTCGTTTCCTTTTAATTTCAAAACGGGGATGAATAAATGTCAACCTTAGATCTACTGGATACAATTTACAAACTTTTTGATCTGTTTTAAATGAAGGAAAAATTCCACATCTTTCGGCATCAGTATCCATAGTTTTTATTACTTCTTCATAAAATCTCCCAACAATATCGGAAAAGTTGGGAGGTTCTCCATTGTCGAGGGTACCATTTGCAACTGTGAACTTTGATGTAATTTGTTCTTTCCATGTAATGTAGTTTTTAGGTAGCAATACTCGTATTGACGGAGACTCAATAAAGTATATCAATACTGGTACATCTTCCGGATGTATTAATTCAGCGATTGCTATGAACCCTCCTTTTTTTGTTTTTTCATTCTTTACAAGTGTATAACCTGAATATTCGATGGGAATGAAGTTTGAAAGTTTATCAACAAGCCAGTCCTTCCCAATGAGGCAATATATTTTAATATCTTTATAATTGTTCAACACGCCTAATGTAGCAGAGGCATATTCTCCACAAATGGCAGCTGATCCTCTTGCTTGACCAATTATGTAGCTGGCAAGTTTCATTTTAGGGGTATGGATTGAAATCATAATTGTAATCTTACCTAATAAAAAATATCTATATCCTTTTATAATGAATAAATATAAAAAAAAATCCACTACCTGTTAACAGGTAGAATTAGCTATGTTATCATCAGTGCCAACCAGGCAAAGGACAACACGAGATTGAACAAATGGGAAAAAGTTTATTTAACCCTGAATGCCCCACCTGGACTTAATCGAGCCTTTATTATACTTTTAAAAACATTAAAATCGATCCGGCAGAACATTAAAGCCCCCAAAACATAAACGTATATAATAATAATTAATAATTACTTGCTGTTTTCCGTTTTGGGGATATACGGTTGGTTTGGTTTAATAACACACATCAATAAAGCCACCTATTCAGGTTCGATTTGCATAATAAACAGGAGCAATATCCTCCCAAATATATATATATATAAAGAAGTGTGCGACCAAGAAAATCAAAGTCATTAATCCTATAAATTAAGGTAATGGATTGGAATCAATTATTATTATTATTAATATTGACCGTAAGAAAAATTACTACTGTTTGTTTTGCTCATTCTATAATTCCATGGGCTCCATTATCTATTAAAACTCCATACATGACATTTATAAATGACCCATTCCATCCTACATGGCAAACAAGACATCAACAATCAAAAACAAAATTATTTAAAGAAATAGTAATGATCCCAACTGTTTATAATATTTCATTTTCAATAACATGTGGTGCATGTTATACATACTCTTATTTCTTATATCCAAAATTAACTATAAATGTAGATATAAATGAAGAAACAGAGGGACGCTTATTATACGAAACTTTTCCAGATCCTAATAAATACTATATAGGATGTAAAATATATGAATGTAAAATGACCACGGTTAAGATTAAATTAAATAACCCTTTGGAAACATTAGAGGGAAGAATAATTTGTCATTTGAATCGTGGTATTCAACATACTAAAGAAATTCTACTCTTTAAAGGAATAAGTAGAGTAGAAATACGTAAAGTAGAAAACAACCAGTGTGCACTTCCTATTAACTTAACATTGTTGAATTCTTTCATTTCAAGCCGAACTTTTAGTAAAAATGAAGATATTTGCTATATATATCCGATAGTAAGTAGTACTAGATCGTTTCTTTTCAAAGAGGAAACACCGTTATTAGTATACCAGATTAACTATACACATCAATCAAATCATGTTGGATTATCTCAAGAATTGTGTTTTAAATTCCAATGGTTGTTTTGGGTTTTGGGTTTGGGGCATTTTTTGATACATTAGACATTGATAAAGAAATAGTTTAAGTTTTTGATGGGATGTTGATGTTTATTAACATAAATTTAGTTTAAAGTGGTTCGGGAAGTTCGTATGAAATATACTCTCCTATTTCTTCCTGCCTTTTTTTTTTTTTTTTTTTACTTTTAACACATATAATATAATATAATTGAATAATTAATAAACTTACTGAAATTATAATTATTATTATACTCAAAACAAACAAATATTGATGCATATAGGTAATAGCATGCGAATCAATACTTTTTTTACAATTACCAATACACTGTGCTATATAGAGTGTCCCATTTAAATCTTCTCGAAGAACTTTAAGTATAGGACGAGTCTTATTATTATATGTTGTTATATTGTCAAGAATGCTATCTTGTTCATCCAATATTTTAATATTATTCTCATCGTACACAAATTTGATAACAACAGACGACATTCTATTTAAGGTATCACACCTTTCTGATAATTTATTAACATTATTCACAACCTTTATTTGTGAATGACTGTGATCCAAACATAGTGTCTTTCTTTGACCATCTATTAAAAACTTAACATAGGTATCTGCTAAGGGCGTCAGAATAAGATATTCTTCTTCGTTACCTGAGGCAGCAATTTGTAAATCATATATCATTGATGATGATAATTTTCTGTATGGCCAGCCTTGAGGGCAACCTAGAAGAATATTGATATGGCTAAATATTACAAATCTTCCTATTAATTTACTTGTTGTGTTTTGATTCAGTCGTCTTTTCATTGGTAATTGAAATTTATTTAATATAAATAGTTGTGAAACATTCCCAAATTTTAACTCTGCATTTAACCATTTATGTTGTTCTGTATTATTATATCCTAATAATTCATTAAAATTTCTATCGTAATAAATAGATATTATAAAATTGAGGTTATTTCTTACAAACCAAAATTTAATTGAATCTTCAAATATTGTTAATCTTTTTCCATTTTCGTTGACTGCACATTCAGTATATAAATGGGGATTGTGACTAACTATTACTCGTACTGATAACAAAACAAGAAGAAATATCTTTCGTGAAATTGTATTCATTTTTTTAAAAGGTAAGAGTATTATTTCGATGTGTCAGGGTGGTGTTGTGCGTTCTAGTGGTCTCAACGGAGTTCCCCCATCCCCCTGCCTCCATCCGGGAGAGTCCCATCCTGTCAGGGTATAAATATTAAAGGACTCGAGGTTCCACACACATCAGTGTGTCCCTGCTACACCCAACAGTATGGACCATGGGGTCCCTACTATAAATCACCTCTCTAAGGGTTTAGCAAGAGATTTCTCCAGTAAAGTAAAAGGTGAGTTGCAAGTCTTTTCTGTTTTTAAGGTGCCGTGACCCTGGAAGCCATTCACAGAGATAAAGATATTATTAGCCATAGTCTTGTAGTCTTTGCGATACAGAATGGTGATGATCATACATACTTCATAGGATCAATTCAAGTGTATAACTGCCGAGTTCCTTGTCCGAAACTCAGGACAGATGTGGTGGCTATAAAATGAAAAATCAGAGCAAAAGATTTTCCTAGCCATAGCTGGTTATTTATTTATTTTTTATTTTTTTTTATAGATCCAGATTCTGAAATTCAGGATACAAGGAAAAGAAGCATGTCCTTTTCCGAGTTACTGGAAACTGAAAATATGGAAAAAAAAATGCCGGATGAAGATTTTAATTGGACTCCTACTTACTCTCCTCCTCTAATTTCTCTAGATCAATCTTCCTTCCTTGCCTCAACACACCCACCATCTCATTCTCCTCCTCCTCCTCCAATTAGTTATCTAGATAAATTTTCCAGTACAATTTCTATGACTCTTAAAAGTTCCCAATCCCCTCCTCCTTCTCCTCCTCCTTCTCCTCCTCCTCTTCCTCCTCCTCCTTCTCCTCCTCCTTCTCCTCCTCCTTCTCCCCCTCCTTCTCGTCCTTTTCCTCCTCCTTCCCATCCTCCTCCTCCTCCTCCTTCTCCTTCTCCTCCTTATTCTCTAAGACTTAACCCGGCCCAGCCCCTTCAATTACCAAACAAATAATGACTAACAAACACACAACTTAGTTATTTATTTGTTTCATTTCGTTTGTAGATGACAAAAGTTCCTCAACGCCGCCCTCGCCGTCGTCATTTATGTCGACCTATCTTTCTACACACAAAAAAAATAAGAAAAGAAGATGCCCAGAGATATGGCGAAGCAATTAAGGAACTGGAACCACCTGATAGGCTGTGTATCACTCTACCAACCGTTCTCAGGACTCCTGAAGAAAGGATTTTAAGGAGTAAGCCATGTCAAAATAAATGTAACTTTTTTTTAACCTTTGACCCTTTTGAAACGAAAGATATGTACTTTGAGTTTCAAGCCAAGCAAAGTACTATTACTTTTGCTAATGTAAGGATATATTTGGGATCATCACATGATTTTTTTGAAATTTTCAAAAGAATTTTATATATTATTCCTAATGTTAACTTAGCCAAAATATTTAAGATTATCCCATCCTATGAGGATAAAGAGGTTTTGAACCTCTCTAACAACCTTAAAGCAAATTTTTCAATCGACATATATAAGTGTATTTTTACAAATTTTTATAGGAAATTATTCACACCTGACATTATAAGCCAATTGGTTCATCACATTGGCTACTAGAGCTAGCTGGTGTCTTAAATAATCACTGAATGTTAATATCATCATTTGAAATTTTAGTTTAAGTCTTATTTGATTTAAATATGGTTTAAGTCAGTTACGAGGTTCACAAGCCTGAAAAGGTTGATGTTTCACATTAATTTAGTTGAAGTTATACTCCTTGGAATAGCACTGAATAATCATGTCTTTTTTAAGGGGGCATATCATTCTAAATCGTTATAAATTAAAAGTTGTTCAATTTGCTTATAAATTTTTTATGAAATGGATATAGAAAGGGCTGCAACTGGTCCAAGTTTCACCATCACACCCTAAACAGAAAAGGAGAAAAAAAATACACAACGTATTATGCAACGAATGTTCAACATTCTCAAATAATCTCAGGGAACACATGTGTCAACTAAAATGTCTACTATGTGCTGTAGAAGCATAAACTCTTGTAATAATTGTAATATGTATGTGCAATATTTTATATTTAATTTTTTTTTTTCTTTTTTTTTTTGGCCAATATTTTTTTCTCGTTTGTTATCAAGGGATTTGCATGAAACTTGCACACCTTGCTCAATGGATGCCTATCTGCAAGGGTGCCAATTATGAACGAAATCTGTCGAAGTCAAGCTCAGCTACAGGTGGCCGAACTTGGATCTTTATTTTACTCTGGAAAGTAATTTACACCTTCAAATTACTTCAGAGCTTTCATTTATTAATCAATTTACATGCAAATTACACCTTATATGTAGCGTTTGTGCTTCTACAGAATCTAGTAGACATTTTAGTCCAAAGTCTATTTGTTGATTTTATAAAAATTTATAAATATCATATATTGCATATTTTTTTAGAAGGGTAACTTTGAAAAATTATATTATAGGTTAGGTTAGGTTAGGTGAGGTTAGTTAGGTTCGGTCATATATCTACGTTAATTTTAACTACAATAAAAAAAAATGACCTCATACATAATGAAATGGGTAGCTTTATCATTTCATTAAGAAAAAAAATAGGGAAAATATATTGATTCATGAAAACTTGGCTTATTAGGCAAATCGGGCCTTGCATAGTAGGCTGAGAAGTGCGTTCTGGCTACTAGGTACGACATATATATATATATATATATATATATATATATATATATATATATATATATATATATATATATATATATATATATATATATATATATATATATATATATATATATATATATATATATATATATATATATATATATATATATATATATATATATAAGGGAGTACCATCTCCAGCTGGAAGAAGGGGGACCCAAAGCCTCGGATGAAACCATGCATAACGCATTAGAGGGAATTTTTAGATCCCCTCCAATACAGTCTCTGTGTGCTTTTCTCCTACCACCCCCTTCCTTTTTTATTTTTGTGCTTTATTATGTATTTGATGGTTACAAGATATACATGGGTTGATACAAAAATAATAATACAAAAAGGTGCTTAAAGGTTATGGATCTCTTGAAAAACACGACAATGGGAAACATTGATGAATGTCACAGACGGTTCGATCATTGTTGCAAGTCAAACACTTCGAATTCCTCTGAAGTTGGACTAGTGCCCAAGACGCAACAGGCATTTCCCCTCTGAATCGCAACACTGAGGCGCTGGAACAAGAAACTTTTTCCTCTCTGGTCTTTTGTAGTGCTGATTAATTTGTCCCCCAATTCCTTCAGGAACTTCAATGCACATTTTCCCCACGAACCGAGGGTCTCTGAGCCGATCGGAACAAAGCTGTAACAGTGTGCTAGACCTCTGTATTTAATAATTTTCTGAGATTCCCTGAAAGAAGCAGCACCACCGCTTTCACGTGTGCTGTAGTGGAGGTAGGTACTGGCCAGTGTGGCAGCGCACATGTAGTCCCACACCACTTGCTTACCATCCTTCCAAGGTAGCAAGGTGACCCCATCTGGGCGCTACTGAGGGTCGTTAGGTCTGGATAAGTGTGGTTCTCTTTGTGCCGGGCAGCGGGCTGTGGCGAGGCTCCTCTTGATGATGTCGTTGACTTCTTCATGTCTTGCAATTTTACCTTGTGATTTACGACATACCAGACAATGACGACCATATTGGTCTGCCATCGCAGTTCCGCAGATGCACCTATGTTCGGTGAGGATGGGGGCGGCAAGGCAAAGGGCAACTCAAATGCGGATAGCGTCATGACTGACGCGAGTTCCCAGGGCTGCATTGGGCACAGCAAATAAAAAATCCTCGGCATGGGGTGCTGTTACCGCTAGGAGGCGGGCTTTGTTTTCAGCATCAGCGTTGTCAATCATTGCTGTGACAGTCTTTTCCATTATGGGGGTATCCCAGTGGGCCTGCTTGTGATCTTTTGAGACTTGTGGTCGGGGTTGAGGTGTGCAATGGTGTCCCATTGTTAGGCTGCTTCGATGAACGTTTGATCATGAGTTCCCGCCGTCTCTCTCATACGCTCTGGTAGGATCTGCCCTACCAATTCGTTGGCTGCTGTACATAATGATAAGAATGTTGGAAGTGCAACCTCAGTTGCCTTTCGTATGCCTATCCCTCCAAATCTCACTCTTAGTGTTGCTTGGTCCCACTGACTGTCATCTAAATCTAGGTTGAGCGCCTTCCTGAATACTGACCTGAGGAGCTCATCATATTGATTTAGAAGTGGGTTGCCAAAAGTTGGTGCACACCTTAAGAAGTATGTTAACCTGGGCAAGGTAAGGCACTTTGTGAAAAGGTAGAGGGCATCGTGGGAGTCCAAGTCCCCTATTCTCTCTTCCATTCTCTTTAGGTCTCTAAACTTTTCGTCAAGGACTGCAGCAATGGCATTGTGGCCCAGAGGTGCTCCAAGTAGTGTGCTGTCGGTGGGTTTAATGACTGAGGCTTCTGGTAAAACTGATTTCACTGCTCTAATAATTACTTTAATGGATGCAATAATTTCGCACTTGTAGGGGTTAAGAACGAGACCCATGGACTCCCCCTGTGTCTTCACCAGCTGCAGGTCTTCCAGCAGGGAATCTTGTGTGCCTGCCAGAGTGCCATCATCCAGGAACCAGATGTTGAGCTCACTGGACAGTCTGGTTGTAATTTCTCGAACCGTTATGCAAAAGGGGAAGGGTGCAAGTGGGTCTCCCTGTTGAATTCCCTCTGCTGAGGTGACTTCATGTTTGCCAAACAGGAGGGTTGATTCTTTGCTGTAGCCTGCTGACACAAACGGGAGAATGCTTGGGCAATGTTCCTGGACTGCAGTGAGGCTTGCTTCCCTTTGACCGAGTTGAAAGCGTTTTTAAAATCTAATTTTACTACTTCCTGGTCTTCAGTAAGAGAGCTAAAGTAGGCTCGTGCAGCATGGGCCGCTGCTTCACAGCCTTGGGGGACTCCAAACCCCAGCTGGTTGGGTTGCAGCATGGTGGCTGCTTCCATTCGGATACTTCTGACAGCAGCCCTTGCAACTAGGCGGCGAAGGGTATTACCAACGGCAATGGGTCTGATCCCTTCCCCCTTCTTTTTCAGGGCACATAGGGATGCACCAAAGAAGAATGGTTTGATTTCATCAGTGATTAACCCGGCGAGGCAGTTGTTGATAAACGTTGTGATTTCTGTCAGGAGCGCTTCTGCAGCTGGGCCAAGAACAGGGTTCACCATTTCCTTCACATGTTGAGGTCTTACCCCTGTGTAGCCTCCTGAGGCGCCCGGGGGAAATGAAACGATAGCTTTATAAACCTCTGACTCCCGGAGGACGAGAGGTTCCTGGTTAGGGGCGAGCCTGACCTGTGGGGGAGGTCCACCTACGGACCTGAGGGGGTGTTTTTCTCTCAGTGCTTGGGCTGTGGTTTCATCCCTGGGCAAAATTTTGTCCTCACTTGTGATCAACCTGAGTGCCCCGACTGTATTGCCCTCTTCAATTTTCTTGCTGACTTCGGTACCTAATTTTCTGTTGTCGCTGATTGTCGTACTTGGTCTGCCTCGGCGGTGTTTGGTGTGTTTGGGGAGGCGGACTAGGTTGTCAGCCCTGGGAAAATCCCTAATTGCTTTATTGACGGATGAGGCCAGTGACTTGCCTCCTCTGTCTGGTACACCTAAGCATGCATTGCCAAAAAGTAGCAGATTGTGCCAGGCTTTGATGGTATCAGGTGCATCAAGGTTATTTGACCCTCTGTTGACTTTTGGGATGAGGTCTGTGTATTTCTCGGCAGCAAATGGGCGAGAGACCTTGGGATGTGGGTGAGTGTCCTGGTTGACTTTGCTTTAATTGCCTCTAACAGGTCGTCTGTTGCAATGTAATCTGTTGCGATTTGTACTGGTGCAACAGGCTCCTGAGTGCTGCCTCCTCCCACGGGAGCCCTCCCTGACCCAGGACTGTCACCATGCTGGCATATGACTCTGGAGACCGAGTTGATGCTGATGTTGCTCCCACAAACACTGCATGTGCCTCTCCTTTGTTTAGCTTCGGGAGGGGTGAGCTGGCTGGTAGCGGCCTCTTCTGCCATCCCCTTAGGAAAAGTGACTGTCACCTTGCACTGGAGTATTTGTCTCTCCCTCCTGGCTGGGGGGGAACGAGGTTGTCCCCTATACTATGCGTCATGTCTGGGCAGATGTCTGGGGTGGGTGGGCTCGTGGAGGTGGTGGGTGGGGGTTGGGAGGCTGCGCTGGCCCGGTCAGGGAGGGGGGCCGGGGAGGGGAAGGCGCGACCACCTGATCGTGGGAGGTGGGGGCGGGGGAGCGGAAGACACTGCACCACACAGAGGGGGGGGGGGAGACACTACACAAGTGGAGTGGGCAAGCGGGAGACACTACACTCACTGGGGGGGGATGCACTACACTCAGGGGGTGGGGGGAGGGTTGATGTGGCACGTAACACTTGGATAATTTCCTTTTGTCACTAAACACTGGTGAATGTGTCCTGGCTCACTGGGTGTGGTGCTCTCAACACGATACTCACAATGGTCCAGTCACCACAAGACTGGACTCAAGTTATCTTTATCAAGCACTTATTGGCACACTGGTGAACCAGTCTCTTGACCCCCACCACATGTGTCCTTCCACCATTTCCTGGTGAGGGAGCCGTAGGGCGTGTGACGTGTGTGGGCGTGGGCTGACGGTGGGCGTGGGGTGGCGGTGGGCGTAGGGTTGCGTGGAGTGACGGTGGGCGTGGGGTGCCGGTGGGAGTGGGATAACGGTGGGCGTTGGCGACGATGAGTGGGAGGTGATGGTGGGCGTTGGTCGACAGTGGGCGTGGGGTGGACGATGGTCGTCGGGTCAGCCGCCGGGAGTGGGTTGCTGGGTGGGCTGGCGAGGCCTGCGGGAGGCTAGGGAGGGGGGGGGAGGGGTCCCCGCCACAGGCAGTGGTTACACACAATTAACACAAAATTTCACAGGTGCATTATGTTTATCACTGCAAACTCACCATTCATCTGAAAAGACGCACACGTTCACATATATATATATATATATATATATATATATATATATATATATATATATATATATATATATATATATATATATATATATATATATATATATATATATATATATATATATATATATATATATATATATATATATATATATATATATATATATATATATATATGTATATATATATATATATATATATATATGTATATATACGACATATATATATATATATGTATATATACGACATATATATATATATATATATATATATATATATATATATATATATATATATATATATATATATATATATATTTTATTAAATATGACCGAAAAAGTAAGATTAATAATTCTAACACGAATTTTCTCAATCTTTCGTACATTATGCTTCACTGTTGGAGGTAAATCAAAAATCACTTCTCCAAAATTCATTTTTATTTCTAGTCTGACGCGACACGGGCGCGTTTCGTAAAACTTATTACATTTTCAAAGACTTCACAAATACACAACTGATTAGAACTTGCGTTTCCCTGATTTTATATCTACATTTGAGTGAGGTGGGAAGGGTGATGTGGCATTACATTTGAGTAAGGTGGGAAGGATGATGTGGCATTAGAGGATATTAATAGGGTATTAAAAGTATCAACACAAGACAGAACACGAAACAATGGATATTGAATAGAAGTGTTTGTAGAAAGCCTATTGGTCCATATTTCTTGATGCTTCTATATTGGAGCGGAGTCTTGAGGTGGGTAGAATATAGTTGTGCAATAATTGGCTGTTGATTGCTGGTGTTGACTTCTTGATGTGTAGTGCCTCGCAAACGTCGAGCTGCCTGCTATCGCTGTATCTATCGATGATTTCTGTGTTGTTTACTAGGATTTCTCTGGCGATGGTTTGGTTATGGGAAGAGATTATATGTTCCTTAATGGAGCCCTGTTGTTTATGCATCGTTAAACGCCTAGAAAGAGATGTTGTTGTCTTGCCTATATACTGGGTTTTTTGGAGCTTACAGTCCCCAAGTGGGCATTTGAAGGCATAGACGACGTTAGTCTCTTTTAAAGCGTTCTGTTTCGTGTCTGGAGAGTTTCTCATGAGTAGGCTGGCCGTTTTTCTGGTTTTATAGTAAATCGTCAGTTGTATCCTCTGATTTTTGTCTATAGGGATAACGTTTCTATTAACAATATCTTTCAGGACCCTTTCCTCTGTTTTATGAGCTGTGGAAAAGAAGTTCCTGTAAAATAGTCTAATAGGGGGTATAGGTGTTGTGTTAGTTGTCTCTTCGGAGGTTGCATGGCTTTTCACTTTCCTTCTTATGATGTCTTCGATGAAACCATTGGAGAAGCCGTTATTGACTAGAACCTGCCTTACCCTACAGAGTTCTTCGTCGACTTGCTTCCATTCTGAGCTGTGGCTGAGAGCACGGTCGACGTATGCGTTAACAACACTCCTCTTGTACCTGTCAGGGCAGTCGCTGTTGGCATTTAGGCACATTCCTATGTTTGTTTCCTTTGTGTAGACTGCAGTGTGGAAACCTCCGCCCTTTTCCATGACTGTTACATCTAGAAAAGGCAGCTTCCCATCCTTTTCCGTCTCGTAAGTGAAACGCAGCACGGAACTCTGCTCAAATGCCTCCTTCAGCTCCTGCAGATGTCTGACATCAGGTACCTGTGTAAAAATGTCGTCAACATACCTGCAGTATATGGCCGGTTTCAAGTTCATGTCGACTAAGACTTTTTGCTCGATGGTACCCATGTAGAAATTTGCAAACAGGACACCTAGGGGAGAACCCATAGCGACCCCATCTACTTGCTTATACATGTGCCCATCCGGGCTCAAGAAGGGTGCCTCTTTAGTACAAGCTTGGAGTAGTTTCCTCAGAATACTTTCTGGCATGTCAAGAGGAGTACAGGCTGGATCACGATACACTCTGTCGGCTATCATTCCGATTGTCTCGTCCACAGGTACGTTGGTAAACAGCGATTCTACGTCCAACGAGGCTCTTATCCCTGTGGCCCGTGCGCCCCGCAGTAAGTCCACAAATTCCTTTGGAGACTTCAGGCTGAAGGCGCAAGGAACATAAGGAGTCAGCAGGCCGTTGAGTCGCTTCGCCAATCTGTACGTGGGTGTGGGTATCTGGCTAATGATTGGCCGAAGTGGGTTTCCAGGCTTGTGCGTCTTGACATTTCCATACGCATATCCAGGTTTATATTCCCCAATGATCTTTGGCAGGTGGAGTCCGGATTTCTTGGCGTTCACAGTTTCGATCAGTTTGTTGACCTTTGCTTTTAATTCGGCTGTAGTGTCCTTCGTTACCCTTTGGAACTTAGTTTGGTCAGAGAGTATGATGTTCATTTTCGCCAGATATTCGTCTTTTTTAAGAATGACATATATTGGCGACTTCTCACCTCTCCTGACAACTATCTCCTTGTTCTCACGAAGGCTTTTAGCTGCCGCTCTAAGCTCGGGGGACAGTATGGTGCTTCTGTAGTTGCCTCGATTCTTTCCTCCTTCTGCAATAAGTTCTGCTTGTAAGGTATCTTTGGTAGTGACCTTCTTTTGTGTCTCGAGGTCGAATATGTCGTCCAACAGAATTTCCAACTCCACTTTCCGGGCCATTTCACTCGGTCTGGACATAACATGACAGTTTATGCCCAGATTTAGGAGAGTGACTTGGTCCTCAGTGAGGTTAATTCCTGCAAGGTTCAGGAAGCCATCTCTTGGTCGTGGAATTGCCATAGGTCCTCCATATAATGTTGTTAGTTTCTTGATAATCCTTGTTTCAGTGCTGAGGTGATGTTGGTCTGTGAGGATGTCGAGGTGTTGTTCAATGCGGGTACGGATACTATGGTCGATGTTGCTATTTCTCCACTCGTTTGTAGCATGAAGTAGTTGCGTTTTTTTGTCTTTGATTTCATTCTCTGCTTGTATATCTGAGATGGCTTCCTGAACCTTGCAGGAATTAACCTCACTGAGGACCAAGTCACTCTCCTAAATCTGGGCATAAACTGTCATGTTATGTCCAGACCGAGTGAAATGGCCCGGAAAGTGGAGTTGGAAATTCTGTTGGACGACATATTCGACCTCGAGACACGAAAGAAGGTCACTACCAAAGATACCTTACAAGCAGAACTTATTGCAGAAGGAGGAAAGAATCGAGGCAACTACAGAAGCACCATACTGTCCCCCGAGCTTAGAGCGGCAGCTAAAAGCCTTCGTGAGAACAAGGAGATAGTTGTCAGGAGAGGTGACAAGTCGCCAATATATGTCATTCTTAAAAAAGACGAATATCTGGCGAAAATGAACATCATACTCTCTGACCAAACTAAGTTCCAAAGGGTAACGAAGGACACTACAGCCGAATTAAAAGCAAAGGTCAACAAACTGATCGAAACTGTGAACGCCAAGAAATCCGGACTCCACCTGCCAAAGATCATTGGGGAATATAAACCTGGATATGCGTATGGAAATGTCAAGACGCACAAGCCTGGAAACCTACTTCGGCCAATCATTAGCCAGATACCCACACCCACGTACAGATTGGCGAAGCGACTCAACGGCCTGCTGACTCCTTATGTTCCTTGCGCCTTCAGCCTGAAGTCTCCAAAGGAATTTGTGGACTTACTGCGGGGCGCACGGGCCACAGGGATAAGAGCCTCGTTGGACGTAGAATCGCTGTTTACCAACGTACCTGTGGACGAGACAATCGGAATGATAGCCGACAGAGTGTATCGTGATCCAGCCTGTACTCCTCTTGACATGCCAGAAAGTATTCTGAGGAAACTACTCCAAGCTTGTACTAAAGAGGCACCCTTCTTGAGCCCGGATGGGCACATGTATAAGCAAGTAGATGGGGTCGCTATGGGTTCTCCCCTAGGTGTCCTGTTTGCAAACTTCTACATGGGTACCATCGAGCAAAAAGTCTTAGTCGACATGAACTTGAAACCGGCCATATACTGCAGGTATGTTGACGACATTTTTACACAGGTACCTGATGTCAGACATCTGCAGGAGCTGAAGGAGGCATTTGAGCAGAGTTCCGTGCTGCGTTTCACTTACGAGACGGAAAAGGATGGGAAGCTGCCTTTTCTAGATGTAACAGTCATGGAAAAGGGCGGAGGTTTCCACACTGCAGTCTACACAAAGGAAACAAACATAGGAATGTGCCTAAATGCCAACAGCGACTGCCCTGACAGGTACAAGAGGAGTGTTGTTAACGCATACGTCGACCGTGCTCTCAGCCACAGCTCAGAATGGAAGCAAGTCGACGAAGAACTCTGTAGGGTAAGGCAGGTTCTAGTCAATAACGGCTTCTCCAATGGTTTCATCGAAGACATCATAAGAAGGAAAGTGAAAAGCCATGCAACCTCCGAAGAGACAACTAACACAACACCTATACCCCCTATTAGACTATTTTACAGGAACTTCTTTTCCACAGCTCATAAAACAGAGGAAAGGGTCCTGAAAGATATTGTTAATAGAAACGTTATCCCTATAGACAAAAATCAGAGGATACAACTGACGATTTACTATAAAACCAGAAAAACGGCCAGCCTACTCATGAGAAACTCTCCAGACACGAAACAGAACGCTTTAAAAGAGACTAACGTCGTCTATGCCTTCAAATGCCCACTTGGGGACTGTAAGCTCCAAAAAACCCAGTATATAGGCAAGACAACAACATCTCTTTCTAGGCGTTTAACGATGCATAAACAACAGGGCTCCATTAAGGAACATATAATCTCTTCCCATAACCAAACCATCGCCAGAGAAATCCTAGTAAACAACACAGAAATCATCGATAGATACAGCGATAGCAGGCGGCTCGACGTTTGCGAGGCACTACACATCAAGAAGTCAACACCAGCAATCAACAGCCAATTATTGCACAACTATATTCTACCCACCTCAAGACTCCGCTCCAATATAGAAGCATCAAGAAATATGGACCAATAGGCTTTCTACAAACACTTCTATTCAATATCCATTGTTTCGTGTTCTGTCTTGTGTTGATACTTTTAATACCCTATTAATATCCTCTAATGCCACATCATCCTTCCCACCTTACTCAAATGTAATGCCACATCACCCTTCCCACCTCACTCAAATGTAGATATAAAATCAGGGAAACGCAAGTTCTAATCAGTTGTGTATTTGTGAAGTCTTTGAAAATGTAATAAGTTTTACGAAACGCGCCCGTGTCGCGTCAGACTAGAAATAAAAATGAATTTTGGAGAAGTGATTTTTGATTTACCTCCAACAGTGAAGCATAATGTACGAAAGATTGAGAAAATTCGTGTTAGAATTATTAATCTTACTTTTTCGGTCATATTTAATAAAATATGTCTACAGGAAAGACTGCTACCAAAATATACTAAATATATATATATATATATATATATATATATATATATATATATATATATATATATATATATATATATATATATATATATGTCGTACCTAGTAGCCAGAACGCACTATTCAGCCTACTATGCAAGGCCCGATTTGCCTAATAAGCCAAGTTTTCATGAATTAATTGTTTTTCGACTACCTAATCTAACTTTTTCGGCTACCTAACCTAACCTAACGTATAAAGATAGGTTAGGTTAGGTTAGGTAGGGTTGGTTAGGTTCGGTCATATATCTACGTTAATTTTAACTCCAATAAAAAAAATTGACCTCCTACATAATGAAATTGGTAGCTTTATCATTTCATAAGAAAAAATTAGAGAAAATGTATATATATATATATATATATATATATATATATATATATATATATATATATATATATATATATATATATATATATATATATATATATATATATATATATATATATATATATATATATATATCTTGTACATACCAGTCGCGTTGCTTCTGGGAGTATGGGTTCGAGTCACTTCTGGGGTGTGAGTTTTCAGTTGCATATTGTCCTGGGGACCATTCAGGCTTGTTCGCATTTGTGTTCCTCACGTGTGCCCCAAAGAATGAGGTGATTTGGTAAAATGCTATGCCCAAGATTACTATCCGAGTGCCGGCGGTGGGGTGGTTCAAATAGCCTCGGCTATCACCTCATTATGTCCGGTCGTGATGGTCAAGTGGATTAAGGCGTCTTGTACATACCAGTCGCGTTGCTTCTGGGAGTATGGGTTCGAGTCACTTCTGGGGTGTGAGTTTTCAGTTGCATATTGTCCTGGGGACCATTCAGGCTTGTTCGCATTTGTGTTCCTCACGTGTGCCCCAAAGAATGAGGTGATTTGGTAAAATGCTATGCCCAAGATTACTATCCGAGTGCCGGCGGTGGGGTGGTTCAAATAGCCTCGGCTATCACCTCATTATGTCCGGTCGTGATGGTCAAGTGGATTAAGGCGTCTTGTACATACCAGTAGCGTTGCTTCTGGGAGTATGGGTTCGAGTCACTTCTGGGGTGTGAGTTTTCAGTTGCATATTGTCCTGGGGACCATTCAGGCTTGTTCGCATTTGTGTTCCTCACGTGTGCCCCAAAGAATGAGGTGATTTGGTAAAATGCTAGGCCCAAGATTACTATCCGAGTGCCGGCGGTGGGGTGGTTCAAATAGCCTCGGCTATCACCTCATTATGTCCGGTCGTGATGGTCAAGTGGATTAAGGCGTCTTGTACATACCAGTCGCGTTGCTTCTGGGAGTATGGGTTCGAGTCACTTCTGGGGTGTGAGTTTTCAGTTGCATATTGTCCTGGGGACCATTCAGGCTTGTTCGCATTTGTGTTCCTCACGTGTGCCCCAAAGAATGAGGTGATTTGGTAAAATGCTATGCCCAAGATTACTATCCGAGTGCCGGCGGTGGGGTGGTTCAAATAGCCTCAGCTATCACCTCATTATGTCCGGTCGTGATGGTCAAGTGGATTAAGGCGTCTTGTACATACCAGTCGCGTTGCTTCTGGGAGTATGGGTTCGAGTCACTTCTGGGGTGTGAGTTTTCAGTTGCATATTGTCCTGGGGACCATTCAGGCTTGTTCGCATTTGTGTTCCTCACGTGTGCCCCAAAGAATGAGGTGATTTGGTAAAATGCTATGCCCAAGATTACTATCCGAGTGCCGGCGGTGGGGTGGTTCAAATAGCCTCGGCTATCACCTCATTATGTCCGGTCGTGATGGTCAAGTGGATTAAGGCGTCTTGTACATACCAGTCGCGTTGCTTCTGGGAGTATGGGTTCGAGTCACTTCTGGGGTGTGAGTTTTCAGTTGCATATTGTCCTGGGGACCATTCAGGCTTGTTCGCATTTGTGTTCCTCACGTGTGCCCCAAAGAATGAGGTGATTTGGTAAAATGCTATGCCCAAGATTACTATCCGAGTGCCGGCGGTGGGGTGGTTCAAATAGCCTCGGCTATCACCTCATTATGTCCGGTCGTGATGGTCAAGTGGATTAAGGCGTCTTGTACATACCAGTCGCGTTGCTTCTGGGAGTATGGGTTCGAGTCACTTCTGGGGTGTGAGTTTTCAGTTGCATATTGTCCTGGGGACCATTCAGGCTTGTTCGCATTTGTGTTCCTCACGTGTGCCCCAAAGAATGAGGTGATTTGGTAAAATGCTATGCCCAAGATTACTATCCGAGTGCCGGCGGTGGGGTGGTTCAAATAGCCTCGGCTATCACCTCATTATGTCCGGTCGTGATGGTCAAGTGGATTAAGGCGTCTTGTACATACCAGTAGCGTTGCTTCTGGGAGTATGGGTTCGAGTCACTTCTGGGGTGTGAGTTTTCAGTTGCATATTGTCCTGGGGACCATTCAGGCTTGTTCGCATTTGTGTTCCTCACGTGTGCCCCAAAGAATGAGGTGATTTGGTAAAATGCTATGCCCAAGATTACTATCCGAGTGCCGGCGGTGGGGTGGTTCAAATAGCCTCGGCTATCACCTCATTATGTCCGGTCGTGATGGTCAAGTGGATTAAGGCGTCTTGTACATACCAGTCGCGTTGCTTCTGGGAGTATGGGTTCGAGTCACTTCTGGGGTGTGAGTTTTCAGTTGCATATTGTCCTGGGGACCATTCAGGCTTGTTCGCATTTGTGTTCCTCACGTGTGCCCCAAAGAATGAGGTGATTTGGTAAAATGCTATGCCCAAGATTACTATCCGAGTGCCGGCGGTGGGGTGGTTCAAATAGCCTCAGCTATCACCTCATTATGTCCGGTCGTGATGGTCAAGTGGATTAAGGCGTCTTGTACATACCAGTTGCGTTGCTCCTGGGAGTATGGGTTCGAGTCACTTCTGGGGTGTGAGTTTTCAGTTGCATATTGTCCTGGGGACCATTCAGGCTTGTTCGCATTTGTGTTCCTCACGTGTGCCCCAAAGAATGAGGTGATTTGGTAAAATGCTATGCCCAAGATTACTATCCGAGTGCCGGCGGTGGGGTGGTTCAAATAGCCTCGGCCATAACCTCATTATGTCCGGTTGTGATGGTCAATTGGATTAAGGCGTCTTGTACATACCAGTTGCGTTGCTCCTGGGAGTATGGGTTCGAGTCACTTCTGGGGTGTGAGTTTTCAGTTGCATATTGTCCTGGGGACCATTCAGGCTTGTTCGCATTTGTGTTCCTCACGTGTGCCCCAAAGAATGAGGTGATTTGGTAAAATGCTATGCCCAAGATTACTATCCGAGTGCCGGCGGTGGGGTGGTTCAAATAGCCTCGGCTATCACCTCATTATGTCCGGTCGTGATGGTCAAGTGGATTAAGGCGTCTTGTACATACCAGTTGCGTTGCTCCTGGGAGTATGGGTTCGAGTCACTTCTGGGGTGTGAGTTTTCAGTTGCATATTGTCCTGGGGACCATTCAGGCTTGTTCGCATTTGTGTTCCTCACGTGTGCCCCAAAGAATGAGGTGATTTGG
This sequence comes from Procambarus clarkii, assembly GCF_020424385.1. Classification (NCBI taxonomy): domain Eukaryota; kingdom Metazoa; phylum Arthropoda; class Malacostraca; order Decapoda; family Cambaridae; genus Procambarus; species Procambarus clarkii. The sequence goes on from NW_025560479.1 coordinate 72,996, forward strand.
TAAAATGCTATGCCCAAGATTACTATCCGAGTGCCGGCGGTGGGGTGGTTCAAATAGCCTCAGCTATCACCTCATTATGTCCGGTCGTGATGGTCAAGTGGATTAAGGCGTCTTGTACATACCAGTCGCGTTGCTTCTGGGAGTATGGGTTCGAGTCACTTCTGGGGTGTGAGTTTTCAGTTGCATATTGTCCTGGGGACCATTCAGGCTTGTTCGCATTTGTGTTCCTCACGTGTGCCCCAAAGAATGAGGTGATTTGGTAAAATGCTATGCCCAAGATTACTATCCGAGTGCCGGCGGTGGGGTGGTTCAAATAGCCTCGGCTATCACCTCATTATGTCCGTCGTGATGGTCAAGTGGATTAAGGCGTCTTGTACATACCAGTCGCGTTGCTTCTGGGAGTATGGGTTCGAGTCACTTCTGGGGTGTGAGTTTTCAGTTGCATATTGTCCTGGGGACCATTCAGGCTTGTTCGCATTTGTGTTCCTCACGTGTGCCCCAAAGAATGAGGTGATTTGGTAAAATGCTATGCCCAAGATTACTATCCGAGTGCCGGCGGTGGGGTGGTTCAAATAGCCTCGGCTATCACCTCATTATGTCCGGTCGTGATGGTCAAGTGGATTAAGGCGTCTTGTACATACCAGTCGCGTTGCTTCTGGGAGTATGGGTTCGAGTCACTTCTGGGGTGTGAGTTTTCAGTTATATATATGTATATATATATATATATTTAGGGGTACCACCACTGGTGTAATTAAAGGGATCCACATCGTCGAAGAAGAAAATAAATAGTGTTCAGAGAAGACCTTGTGGATTTTCACTGAATACTTTAATCTTTTCCTCACCTACCACCCCTATTATTTTTTTTTATTGCAATGCTACAGTTTACAGAAAACACACACTTATATAACAATATACCAATCAGTGTTCGAAGACCTCGTCCAGCTCCTCGGGGGTCGGGTGCGTACCTAAGATACAGCACGCATTTCCCCTCTGAACAGCGACACTGAGGCGCTGGAACATAAAACTGGCCGCTCTTGGGTCTCTTAGTCTTCCCAATGAGGTCCTCGCCCAGCTCCTTCAGGAACTAAAATGCACATTTACCCCAGGCGCCCAGAGTCTCAGAGCCTATTGGCACGAACCTGTAACAACGTTCTAGGTCCCTGTACTTGTTAGTTTTCTGGGTCTTCCTGAAGGTGGCCGTCCCGCCTCCCTCAGCTGCGCTGTAAGGTAGATAGGTATCAGCCAATGTGGATGCACACGTGTAGTCCCACAAGACCTGTTTACCTTCCCTCCACGGCTGCAGGGTGACTCCATCTGGGCGTTTTTGGCTGTTGTCAGGTCTGCACAACTGAGGTTCCCTTTGTGCTGGGCACCCAGCTGAAGCCAAACTTCTCTTGATGGTGTCATTGACTGCTTCATGTCTGGCAATCTTTCTCTGTGTCTTACGACAGATGAGACCATGGCTGCCGTATTGGTCTGCCCGTGCATGGCCGCAAACACACCGGTGCTCGGTGGAGATAGGGGCGGCAAGGCGCAGAGCAACACCAATACTTAGGGTCCGATGGTCCAGGCGGGTGCCCAAGGCGGAATTAGGGACTGCCAACAGGACGTCTCCGGCATGGGAAGCTTGCACAGCTAGAAGACGCGCTTTGTCCTTCCTGGAAGCTGCCTCCTGCAATGATGTGGCGATGATCTCCACTATGGGGCTATCCCATTTGGACTGTTTGCAGTCATTTGGAAAAGTCGGTCGAGGATGAGAGTTGACAAGAGTGTCCCACTGAACGGCTCCTTCTGCGAATTTGGGATCATGAATCCCAATGGAGTCTCTTAGGTGTTCCGGTAGTATTTCCATAACTAATTCACCTGTTGTACGGGTCGAGGATAAGAATGCTGGCAATGCTAACTGTGTCGCCTTGCGAATACCTATCCCCCGAGTCTAACTGGGAGCGTTGCTTGGTCCCATTGGTCATCTTGCAGGGAGAGGTTTAACACTTTCACGGTTATTGACCTTAGGAGTGTGTCATATTCTGTTAATTTTGGGCTGTCGAAGGAGGGAGCACACCTTAGGAAATAGGTCAGTCTGGGCAAAGCCAGGCACCTTGTGAGAAGGTACAAAGCCCGTATTCTTCCCTCCATCCTCCTCAGGTCGTTCAGCTTTTCTTCGAAGACTACCTCAATGGCGCTCGAGCCCAGAGGTGCCCCTAGCAGCACACTGTCGGTGGGAGCGATCACTTGGGCTCCTGGCAATATGATTCGCACTGCATCTATGGTTGGTTGGCTAGATGAGATGATTTCACACTTTAATGGGTTTAGGGTGAGTCCTAACTCCTCTCCGTTAGATTTCACCAACTGTAGATTTTCTAGCAGGGACTCCTGTGTCCCTGCCAGGGTGCCATCGTCCAGGAACCAGATGTTGAGTTCGCTGGTCAACCTGCTTGTGACCTCTTTAACAGCCGTGCAAAAAAGAAAGGGGCAAGTGGGTCTCCCTGCTGTACACCTGCTGCAGAAACAACTTCATGTTCCCCAAACAGCAGCGTCGATTCCCTACTGTACCCTGCTGAGACGAAGGGGAGTAGAGAAGGAAAGCTTGTTCGAACTGCTTCCAGTACCACATCCCTTTTTACCTGGTTGAAGGCATTTTTAAAGTCTAATTTAATTAATGCCTTATTTTCCAAGCACAAGCTCCTTTCATCAGTCTGCAAGGGGACATGTATCTACAAACAGGTGGAGTAGCTATGGGCTCCCCCTTTGGAGTGTTATTCACGATTTTTTACATGGGAACCATCGATGACAGTCTTCAGTAGTAGACAAAAACCAACTGTATACTGCTGTTATGTAGATAACATATTCGTCATTGTAAAACACTCAGATGAATTAATTGATCTCAAAAGCCATCTAGAGAGAGTCAGTACATCGGTTTACACATGAAAATAGTGAAAATAACAGTCTGCCATTCTTGGTGTACTAATAACAAAAACAGGAACCTATTTAAGCACCAACGTATATACTAAGTCGACCAACATAGATTTATGCCTGAATGGTAAGAGTGAGTGCCCCCAATGATACAAAGCCAGTGTTCTCAATGCTTGTATTCGTCGAGCGCGTACCCACTGCTCCGAATAGAGCAACGTGAGTAGGGATTTTGAAGGAATAACTCAGGTATTGGTGAACATGGGTGTGGTGTTTGTGTGTTACTGAGGAAGTCTTGATTGTAGGGTTGATATAAAGTCATTGCTTAGTTACTGACTTTACTAGTTAAACTGATACATGACTAGTAGCTACCAAGCTTGGCGGGCGTCCTGTACGCTCTGTTTACCTTCTCTGGCGTCTGCTCCGCCACACATAGAAAACGGATGGTACCATTTTCTGTGAACATGACATCCCTCCTTTTCTTTAAAAAGAATGAATACAGGATGTCTACCATGCTTGTAGCACAAAGCAAAATTATTGACACAAAGTAAGTTATTAACATATCAAGAGATATTGCATACATTTAACATTAATTAAGCACACAAAGAATTTAAACAACTTAATCTTTACCACAAAGGATTTCAATGTTAAAAATACATATGCAATGTTAAACAAACATGAAAGAAACTGTAATACAAAGTTACAAAATATTGAATGAGATATCTGCGTTATTCAAACAATATTAAATTTAGTTCAGCATGACAAGTAAATACTTTGCATTACATAGGAACACAGTTAATCATCAAATCGTGTAGGGCGTTTAACATGACGTTTAGGACGAGAGTCTCCAAATACAATAACATCCCTTGATGAATTGTTTATCGAGTTATAATTCATTTTTTCTTTTTCTTTGCACGACTTTGCACTTCATCATTTTCTACACTAGTTGGAATCACTTTGAAATAGGCCATATTACGTGTTATACTATGATCTCTATTACTAGCTGTTACCATAGTTCCTTTTACACTAATCACTTTATATGGTTTTGTATCATATGGCATATCTAGCTTTCCCTCTTTTTTCTTTTTAACGAGAACAGTATCTCCAACCTTTATGAATTGTTTCTTTGCACGTTGATAATGAGCTATTTTCATTTTGCCCTTGGCTAGTGCATCCTTCTGAGCGGGACGTTTATCCGTTACCTCGGCTGGCATGACGGGTAGTGCGATTCTCATAGGACGTCCAAATAAAAGTTCACCAGGTGACTTGCCCAGTGTTCCATGCGGTGTTGCACGGTAGTTCCTGAGAAAAGCATACATAGCTTGTTTCCAGGATCGTCCTTCGGCATGAGCACCGTACCGCTTTCATGAGAGGTTGCATGAATCTCTCAACTTCTCCATTTACTTGAGGATGTAGTGGCATCACACGGCGGTGTTTGAATCCAATATGCTCAGCAAATTTGACGAAGTCTTGTCCATTGAATGGCGGTCCATTTTCCGTCTTGACAACTTCAGGAATGCCAAAGTTTGAAAAGATCTTGTCGAGTTTCGGGATGACAGCCTTTGCAGATGTGGAAGTGATGATTTCTACTTCTGGATAACGTGAGTGATCATCAATGACTACCATCAAGTATTCTCCAGTTGGTAGTGGTAAGCAGAAGTCCATTGATACTTCCGTCCATGGTGCAGCAGGTAGTGGTGAAGGTTGTAGAGGTGTTGGTCTTGAAGTATCCACTGCAGCTTGGCAAGGGACACAGGCATCATGCATATCCTTTGCTTGACGATCAATGCCAGGAAACCACACCTTTTCTCGTAGCAGGTGTTTGGTCCTAACAAGACCTTGGTGTCCTTGATGTGCAAGCTTCGGAGCACGTTGCTGGAGAACAGCTGGAATGACGATACGAGTACCTCGCAGCACGGTGTCGCGTTGTTGCGTAACACTTAATTCTGTCTGGATGCGTTCAAGTGCTTTGAATGCATCTTGGTCAACTCCTGAGGGTGGGATGTGTGGAAATTTTTTCTTAGTCAATGAATCCACTGTTGCTTGCAGAGTTGGGTCCTCTAGGGTTGCAGTACGGATTTCATCAAGAGTGAGAGCCTTAGGGACTGCATCACAGGTTACAGAGTGTACATATTCCTCGGCAACTTGCTGATGTTTGGTGATGGTGAAACTGTTGGCAGGATGTCGACTGATGTAATCAGCGGGATTGCCTGCACCCGGCTTGTATTTCACCATAAAGTTGTATGGTTGCAGGCGAAGAGCCCATCTCTCAATGCGAGCTGGTGGTTTGGACTTTGGACTATTGAAGATGGTCTCCAACGGTTTGTGGTCAGTGACTATCGTGGTGAAGGGTGCACCAAGCAGATACACATTGAAGTGTTCACAGCCCCATACAAGAGCAAGAGCTTCCTTCTCTGTCTGACTGTATCGTTGCTCAACATCTGTGAGAGAACGGTTGGCGTAGGCAATTACTACTCTGGAATCTGGTTGACCAGGTTTGTGTTGGGCTAAAACAGCACCTAAACCAACAGGACTAGCATCCACCGTTAACTCAGTGTCCATTGATGGATCAAAATACGCAGCAGTCGCATTCTCTACTAGTGCATCTTTCACAGCATCAAATGCATTTTGCTCGATATCGCTCCAGTACCATGATGCATTTTTCTTCAGGAGTTCACGTAGAGGCTTCGTAATGGTAGCAAAATCTGGAATGAAGCGAGAGCAGTAGTTTGCCATTCCTAGAAAACTATGTACTTCAGTGGACGTTGAAGGAGGTGCAGCATTCTTGATATCTGCAACTTTCTTAGGATCTGGAGACAGACCTTTGTCACTAAGTACATGTCCAAAGAATTCAATTTTACGTTGATTGAACTCACACTTTGCTCGGCTTAACGTCAGATTCTTTTCTCGTAAGCGTTGCAATGTTGCACGAAGAGCTTTGTCGTGTTCAGCTTGGGTACGGCCATAAACAATGATGTCATCAGACATGTTGTCAGCATTAGGTATATCTTGCAATACCTGGCTGATGAGGTGCTGGAATACCTCGGCAGCACTGTTGATACCAAAACTCAGGCGCTTGTACCTATACAGACCTCGATGTGTCGTAAACGTTGTGATGAAGCGACTCTCATCATCAAGTTCAAGCTGATGATAGCCCTTGTTTAAATCTAACTTGCTAAATACAGTTGCATCATTCAAGCGGTAAATCATATCATCTACAGTGGGTGTAGGATGGCGTTCACGCATTATTGCCTTGTTGGGAACACGCATATCCACACAAATGCGTATCTCATCTGGATTCTTCGGCTTTGGTGGAGTGACAATTGGGCTTACCCATGGTGTTGGGCCTGTTACTGGTTCAATGATATCTAGTTCCATCAGCCTATCCAGTTCGGCATCGACTTTCTTGCGAGTATGGAATGGTTGTCGGCGATGTGGTTGGGCAACTGGAATTACATCTGGGTTGATATGCAGATGTACTTTGCTATCAGTATAACAACCTATGGATTTAAATCGATCAGAAAATTCAGCAACAATACCATCAACATTGTTTGCAGATTCCACTGCTACAGCATTAGAAAGCTGAAGTAGCCCCAATTTGGTTAAAGTCTTGTAACTGAGTAGAGACTCCTTTGCATTCCTATCAACATGGAATGTAGTAATGAGCATTGCATTCTTTGACTTAATCTCTGCAGTGAAAGTTCCAATCACTGGCAAGGCTTCCTTTGAAGCATAGGCAGTGGCTTTGCCATTTTAGTTCTCAAGCTTTGGGAACTGTTTTGTAAATTTTTTATAGTGGCACTCAGCAATGGTGTCAATGTTTGATCCAGTGTCAATGAGAACTTTGAGACAAATACCAGCAAAGTATACACATGTCTCTGGGTTGTTTGGAAGTTCATTCCATTCTGTGATTGCTTGTACTCCATAAGTATAATCACATTCACTGTCATCTGAGACTGGTTGTAATGAAATGTTGTCTTGTACATTATTAACATTCTGGATATGAGGTGCAATATTGTGTTTACCACCTCGACACCTATGACCTGATCCTCGTACAGTGCTTTTATTCATAGACTGTGGTTTCTTTAGTGCAGAACGACACATAGCACCAAAATGACCTAGTTTTCCACACTCATAGCACTTCTTACCTTGAGCAGGACAAACATTATCTTGGTGTGGGTAGTCTCCTCCACAATTGTAACATTTATTGTTGACACTCTCTGATGTGAGTCGTTGTGACTGCTTGAGTCTTGTTCCATGACTCCAGTTGTGATGTGGTTCTCGGCTCAATTTACTGTTAGGTTTGCCATGATATCTTCTTCGATCACGGTGTCCTCCCTGAACCTTGCATACCTCATCACTGTTAGTAACAGTGGCAGAACCGTTGTTGGCACTGCACTCCATGACACGAGCATCAGGTGCAGCATCTTCCATTCGACGAACCATATCCAGTATCTTGGTAAGAGAACTGTCATCACCAACAAGTTCTAGAGCTCTTCGACGAAGACGTGTAGATGTGCATGTTTCAATTATTTGCTGTTTGATTTCTTTGTCAATATTTGAGATATATACAAGAGTTGTTACATTCTTGTACAGCCACTAGTACGCGTAGCGTTTCGGGCAGGTCCCTGGAATACGATCCCCTGCCGCGAAGAATCGATTTTTCATCCAAGTACACATTTTACTGTTGCGTTAAACAGAGGCTACAGTTAAGGAATTGCGCCCAGTAAATCCTCCCCGGCCAGGATACGAACCCATGACATAGCGCTCGCGGAACGCCAGGCGAGTGTCTTACCACTACACCACGGAGACTGTAATATCAGCAAACTCACAATGGGCTGCTAACCCCGCAGACGTGTGTGGTATTGATCAACGGTTTCATTAGAGAGTTGTCTGGCTCTCCTGAAATGCATAATTTCCATTGCAGTATTTTGCCTTGGTTTGAAATGCTCTGTTAGTTTGGCTTTGGCAATGTCATAATCTTTGGCACCACCAGTGTCTTTCAGTGTGTCAAAGATGTCACAAACTCTATCACCTGCATAATGAAGTAGAAAGGCACGTTTTCTTTCAGCACTTTTGGTGTCAGAAACTATCAACAAATTTTCAGGCCTTTTAAGCCATTTGACCCACCTCTGTGACAGGTTTGTCTGGTCACAGTCAGGATCAAATGCAGGAAACTGAGGTATATTTGCAATTTTTACTTTTTTACTGAATAAAAGTAAACTTATCACTTAAATGTTCCTCAAAATATTAAACACTTACTGCACTGTATATGTTAGTTAAGAATTCACAGTAATTACTTTAATTTTGCAAAGCACACAAGCATTTTAATGCAAAGGTTCACAACAGTGCACAATATAGCAGCAACTGACTTCTTACCTAGCCCTTGTGTACATGTGTTGTCCTACTCACAGCAGCACAGCAGTTGGCGAAGCCCTAGTTAGCAGTTGGTACAGCTTGAAGAATTTTGTAGCACGAAGCGTCGTTTCGTAATCAAAACATTAGATTTTGTACACATCAAAGCGTCGTTTCGTACAAATCATCGGCTCGCAGATTACTCGTACACAGCTTGAGTCAGCACATTGCTTGGGGTAGCACATAGCTTGGGGTAGCACATAGCTTGGGGTAGCACATAGCATTGGTTAGCACATAGCATTGGTTAGCACATAGCATCGTTTAGCATACAGCATCGGGTATGGTGCTCACAGCACGATTTCTCCTTCCTCCTCTGGGCGAGACAGCATGCTCCTTCCTTGTTTTAAGTTGAACAAAACACCTGCGTTCCCAGTTCATCCTCGTCGCCAATGTGGTGTTTGTGTGTTACTGAGGAAGTCTTGATTGTAGGGTGATATAAAGTCATTGCTTAGTTACTGACTTTACTAGTTAAACTGATACATGACTAGTAGCTACCAAGCTTGGCGGGCGTCCTGTACGCTTCTGTTTACCTTCTCTGGCGTCTGCTCCGCCGCACATAGAAAACTGATGGTACCATTTTCTGTGACCATGACAAATAGGTATAGCAACACAGAAATAAACACTGCTATAAGAAAACACTTGGACCGATAGTACAATCATGAACCTATACAGAAACCACAAAACCTTCAATAAATATAAACCTTTTTATATAATAAACTGTTATAATTGTGGTAAGAGAAACAATCTTCGTCCACATGGTTTTATTCTCCGCCAGTAACAACAACAAAACAATTATCAGGTACATGAAATATTATTAACAAGATCATAAACAAAAGAGCATCTGCTCCAATCATGCTACCTCCAACATCTGTAGTACTCAATCCCAACATTCCTCCCCTTTTAAATAAACTCTATCCCTACAGGTTAAGTCTCTCAGGCGGTCGTATGACTCTTCCTGATTTTCTAAACTGGGAGTCCTGACCTGTTACTTCTGGGAAACATTCTTCTGAATTACTCCTTGTAGAGCCCATAGGGTTAACTGTATCCCCATTACCCTCTACTGCCCCTTGCTCTGCCTCCCGGTCTCCTGCAGGTGCTGCTATCCCTTCATTATAAGGATGGCTATCCCTAGTTGCCCAACCCCCACCTGAAGGGTCTTCCAAATTACCTGTGAACCTTGGCATGAGCTGATCTGCATGCCTTTTACAATTAATGTTCCCAAAACTCTGCACTTGCACAGTGAAATTCCTGCGGCCCAGGACTACCCTACACACTCTCTACAAGTGTCCCTCCTTGTTACAAAAGTTGCATATAGGCACGAAACTTGCACTTGCTACTTATGTGATTGTATCCACAGTGCTTACATCTCGTCTGGCCTTGTACGACCATAATGTCCTGAGTAGAAGTCTTACTTCCAAAAGCCCTTTCCAGGTTCAATATCTTCTCGAGCACTGTTCATGAAGTCATCGATTGTAGATCCAAATTTTCTGCCATCAGGGTAGGGAAATAATTCTCGTTTTCCACTCCCATGAACAACTGGTCCCTAACCCTGCCGTCCAACTGTGCTCCGAAGTTGCAGTGGTTAGCCAAAGCCTTCAATTCCGCAAATAAATCCTGTACGGATTCCTGCTGCTTTTTCGTCCTCTACTGGAAATCCATCAAATTCCTGTGATATGATGGTTTCACCACATACTGACGTTTAAGCAAAGCAATCAGGGCTACATAGGTCTTCGTGTGAGGTAGCTCAGGTGCACACAAATTTCCGAGAACACTATATGCTTCAGAACCCAGTGAAACTAAGAGTACCGCTTTCTTGGTGGCGTCCTCCTTAATCTCCCGGTACTGAAAGTTTGCTTCCAGCAGGCTGAGCCACAGGTCCAACGAGATCTTGGCAGTGTTTAACGGCTCGATTGATATGAGCTGCGTAGCCATTGCCACGGTGGTAGCCATGGCTACCACCGACTCGACTCCACCGAGTCGTGGAGTACCACGACTCCACTGTTATATGCGAAGCGTCCACTCGTCCACACGACGTACCCTGCTCTCTCCTGATCCTCACACCACGTCTCGTACTCAGGCTCTCTGCTGGAGATGTTTAATCCTCGTCGTCATTGTTATAATTGTGGTAAGAGAAACAATCTTCGTCCACATGGTTTTATTCTCCGCCAGTAACAACAACAAAACAATTATCAGGTACATGAAATATTATTAACAAGATCATAAACAAAAGAGCATCTGCTCCAAACATGCTACCTCTAACATCTGTAGTACTCAATCACAACATAAACCTTTTTATATTACAAATCAACTATGCACAGTGAACATAAAAAAGAAGAAAGAAATAATCCGTAAAGGAGTAAAAAGCATTATTCCTAACCATAGCACTGACCTGATCATATTCTACAAAACAAAAAAGACTACCGACCTCCTTATTAAATACAGCCTGAAGCCGATGGAGAACCCTTTACAGCAGTTAAGAGGTTTGACCTGTCATCTTCAATCCGTTGCCCCAAAAAATCACATGAGACAAGCCCATGACATCACCCTAACAAGTGAAATGCTGAATAAAAACACTTGTATAATAGACAAAACCCAAGATCTAAGAAGATTACAAATTCTTGACACAATCCACATAAAAAATAGAACAACCTACCATGAATACCCAAATTACGGAACTATTTACTCTACCCACCATGAGAGTAAGAACAATACCGGAACATAACGATGCCAACACTGAAGACACTACTCAACATAATGCGCCTATAGCACCTAATTAATCATATATGTGCTCCGTCCGCTATTACTATCCCCTTCTCTTTCCCGATTCTACTTGTTTTTTCACCTGACCCCGTACAGGTATAAATGTAACGCGATTTGTAAATTTTTATTATCCTCCACAGATCTCCAGTATCAGCTTTTGATACTGGTAATGGCTCAAAAGGGCCACCACTTACGGGCTATTCAGGCCCGTGCCACCTTTTGGGTGGCTTAATCTTCATCAATCAATCAATCTAAATTTTTATCCCTCAGTGATAACCAATGGGAGAAACTGGAAGTGTCTCAAATGATGCTCTCAGAACAATGCTGGGAGCACCTATATGGACGTGTCGAGAGAATCTAATGATTGAAACAAACTTACTATCCTAAGAAAACAAGATCAAATAAAGGATAGCCATCATAACAGCAAAACTTGTTGGAACCACCGCCAGTCTGTTATACAGAGATCGCTTCAGAGAAACCTTCAGTATAGAACAAGGGCATGAACAGATAAGGTGGTTAAGATTCTAGAGAAAGTGAACTTGAAAGGGACCATTAAAAACAAAGGGGAAGATAGACCATATCAACACTTTCGGCAGTCTCCTCCATGGGAAGAATCGAGTCAAAAGATAATCATTGAAGGATTACCAGTTAAAAAATCAGCATGTGACTCGCAGAGGCTCAAAGCAGTCATAGTACGACAAATGAAACCATCTCAAGACTTACAACGGTTTTCATCTTCACAAATGGATCAGTTGATCAGGAAAGATGTTCTGCTGGGGCAGCAGTTTATACTACCAACCATGAAGCTTACTGGAGCATGAATAGTGGGTGCTCAACATTGCAAACAGAATTATATGCCCTGAAGGAGGCCATAAACTATAAAATTGAAAATAAGTTACATGATGTCCTCATTCATACCGAATCTAAATCTTCGCTCCAGGCATTGTTATCCAGTCAGCACAAAGATAATATTCTACTCCTCAAAGAAATCCTACATATAGAAAAAGAAGCCCATAATTTAGGGCTGTCAATCACCCTAAATTGGATACCAAGTCACATTGACATAGATGGTAATGAAAGGGCAGACTCACTAGCAAAAACTGCCACTGTTCTACCAGTTGTACAGGTTCAAATACCTCCAAGGTTTTCACAGATTAGGAGCAAATCAAGAAGAAAGTACTTCCAATTATCAAAGTCGCCACAGAGCCTTAGTAGCGGAAGGAAGATCCACTGCGATATGGTACGAACAAGCCACTAGGTACTCCTCTTTCAAGCCTGGCAATAAGATATCCAGAGACATTGCAGAAGCCATACACAGACTCAGACTTGGTTACAAGTGCTGCTGGGAGGCAATAAACCCAATAATTAAAGAGAGTCATATATGTGGAGCAGAAGCAGAGGTGCCACTATAGCACTACTTACTGGAATGTGAAGCTACTGAAGCTCTGCACATCAAACTCAACATTAATCCAACGACAGTAGCTGCATTAGATGCACATTCCACCACGACTACAATGATTAGAAAAGCTGTTGAGGAATGGGACTCATTTGTGAGCATTCTGCATCTGTAACAAACTAGGCTGTTGAAAGAATTATCCAGAAGGTTCCAGAAGTCGTGTAAGGACCTGACCAACGCGCATTCCTCTGGGGATTAGCAAGTCTGAGTCACAAAATGGCGGACATCTTTGTTCATAGTTTTGTATAATGAACCATTCTATAGTATTCACTTATTTAGAGAAATTAGCCTTTATTCATTTTGTATTAAAATGGTATTGTATATAATACTTGGTTATAGTACCAAGAGTATTCTAATTATTAGGAGACTTGAGTTAAGTCACCATCAGTGACGTCACGAAGCCAGAACTAGGCAGTAGAGCGGAAGTGACCTCAGCGACCTGGCGGTCATAGGTCAAAAGTTTCCACATTCAGTAATTTCTCAAAGGTTAAATAGCTATTTTTTGATCGGGATTAGGCCGTCCATAAGAGGCTTGTGTAATTTAATTCCATAAAATATTTCAACCAGTCTGGATCAATTAAGTACAACAGAGGTTTAATTGTTATAACTTAAACCTTGCTAAGTAACTTGGTAAGCGATGCGGAACAATACTCTGCTTTGGGCCCCTGGAGCATCAAAGAGAGGACAGGTTAGTGTGGGATCAGAGATCAACTGGGAGAGGTCAACCATCTTACCTTTCCCCAAGACCAGCCCCAACATCTGAGCTGGTGAACATAGAGGTATAGTTGCTATTGTTATTTATAGGGATAGTCAATTCATTACCGATCTGGTCAATTAGGGAGTGTTCAAGTAGGGAGTGATAACCATTTCGATTTTGTTTTAGTTTTTCTTTTAATAAATTAATTAGGTAATATTCTGCATTTTCATTATTTCCATGTGTTTGTTATTGTATGTGAATTGTCCTTGTCACGTGGTCCACACGAGGCAGAGTTGAATTGGGCGCCGATTCTAACATTGAATCGGAATTCATCATTCCCGTTTAATTAATTCCACACTCAAGATCCTAGGTTATAAGCTACTAGTGGGGATCATGCCCCTAGGTTGATTAATAGCATGATTGATCCAGACCTCGATCATTGCTCAGTGTTACTGGTCTGGTGGTGGCGGCGGAGGTGACTCTAGGGTTTTGCTCAAAGCCTATGTCACGTCATATGGGTTGTAGAATCTAAGTCGGTCAATCGTCTTAGGACCACGTGGCATGGAGTCGGCTTTAGTAAAAAGTTTTTGAGTCCCGTGGTATAGAGAACAAAGTAAGAATACGGGTAGAGGGGGAAAGGTAGGAAAGTTAATTCGAGAACCCGTCCCCGTGTTACACATCTACATCCGCCACCAAGATAATGTTATTAAAATAAGACTAAAGCCTGTGCACTAAAACAGAAGCAAAAATTAAACAGGGAAAAAGGAGGAATCCCCACCTCCATTTAAAACTTTGACCCAAATATCACAGTAATAAGGTTATCGCAAATAACCAAACTCAATTACGACTCACCATAGTCCGTGCAACATGGACACTTCGTTCTGAGTAGCTAAATCTAAAACAACAACTACAAGTAAATTCTTATCACTTGAGAATGAATCATGTAGGTTTGAAACGTTGTGCAATTTCATAATAAGTGTAATACATTATACAGTTATTCACTTTTTTTTCTTCACCACGAAACCGAACATGACTTTTGGTAAGCTCCTCTTCCAGATGAACCCTGATGCAAGAGCACTAGTAAGGGGGATAAGAGCCCTAAAACAGAAAATAGTTAATACGGAATATGCTGTACCTAGTAGTCAGAACGCAGTACTCGGCCTACTATGCAAGGCTAGATTTGCATAATAAGCGAAGTTTTTCTTGAATTAATATATTTTTCAAATTGTTTTTCTTACGAAATGATAAAACTATCCATTTCATTATGTATGAGTTAAGTTCATTTAATTTGAGTTAAAACTAACGTAAGATATATGACCGAACCAAACCAACCCTACCTAACCCAACCTATCATAACCTAACCATCAACTAACACAATTAAGTCAATAATTGATGTTTCTTAATTATAATATAATGATAATAATTTCTTTAAACTAAATGGATACAATTTATTGAAAATAAAGAAAATCATTCGGCCTATTAGGCAAACTGGACCATGCATAGTAGGCCGAGAAGTGCGTTCTGGCTACTAGGTACGATATATATATATATATATATATATATATATATAATATATATATAGATATATATATATATATATATATATATAATATATATATATATATGTCATACCTAGTAGCCAGAACGCACTTCTCAGCCTACTATGCAAGGCCCGATTTGCCTAATAAGCCAAGTTTTCCTGAATTAATATATTTTCTCTAATTTTTTTCTTATGAAATGATAAAGCAACCCATTTCATTATGTATGAGGTCAATTTTTGTTATTGGAGTTAAAATTAACGTAGATATATGACCGAACCTGACCAACCCTACCTAACCTAACCTAACCTATCTTTATAGGTTAGGTTAGGTAGGTAGCCGAAAAAGTTAGGTTAGGTTAGGTTAGGTAGGTTAGGTAGTGGAAAAAAACATTAATTCATGAAAACTTGGCTTATTAGGCCAATCGGGCCTTGCATAGTAGGCTGAGAAGTGCGCTCTGGCTACTAGGTACGACATATATAATATTATATTAGATATATATATATATATATATATTATATATATATATATTATATATATATATATATATAATATATATATATATATATATATATATATATGTCGTACCTAATAGCCAGAACGCACTTCTCAGCCCTACTATGGCAAGGCCCAATTTGCCTAATAAGCCAAGTTTTCATGAATTTCGTATTTGTGTTCCTCACGTGTGCCCCAAAGAATGAGGTGATTTGGTAAAATGCTATGCCCAAGATTACTATCCGAGTGCCGGCGGTTGGGTGGTTCAAATAGCTTAGGCTATCACCTCATTTTGTCCGGTCGTGATGGTCAAGTGGATTAAGGCGTCTTGTACATACCAGTTGCGTTGCTCCTGGGAGTATGGGTTCGAGTCACTTCTGGGGTGTGAGTTTTCAGTTGCATATTGTCCTGGGGACCATTCAGGCTTGTTCGGATTTGTGTTCCTCACGTGTGCCCCAAAGAATGAGGTGATTTGGTAAAATGCTATGGCCAAGATTACTATCCGAGTGCCGGCGGTGGGGTGGTTCAAATAGCTTAGGCTATCACCTCATTTTGTCCGGTCGTGATGGTCAAGTGGATTAAGGCGTCTTGTTCATACCAGTTGCGTTGCTCCTGGGAGTATGGGTTCGAGTCACTTCTGGGGTGTGAGTTTTCAGTTGCATATTGTCCTGGGGACCATTCAGGCTTGTTCGCATTTGTGTTCCTCACGTGTGCCCCAAAGAATGAGGTGATTTGGTAAAATGCTATGCCCAAGATTACTATCCGAGTGCCGGCGGTGGGGTGGTTCAAATAGCTTAGGCTATCAACTCATTTTGTCCGGTCGTGATGGTCAAGTGGATTAAGGCGTCTTGTACATACCAGTTGCGTTGCTCCTGGGAGTATGGGTTCGAGTCACTTCTGGGGTGTGAGTTTTCAGTTGCATATTGTCCTGGGACCATTCAGGCTTGTTCGCATTTGTGTTCCTCACGTGTGCCCCAAAGAATGAGGAGATTTGGTAAAATGCTATGCCCAAGATTACTATCCGAGTGCCGGCGGTGGGGTGGTTCAAAATAGCTTAGGCTATCACCTCATTATGTCCGGTCGTGATAGTCAAGTGATTAAGGCGTCTTGTACATACCAGTTGCGTTGCTCCTGGGAGTATGGGTTCGAGTCACTTCTGGGGTGTGAGTTTTCAGTTGCATATTGTCCTGGGGACCATTCAGGCTTGTTCGCATTTGTGTTCCTCACGTGTGCCCCAAAGAATGAGGTGATTTGGTAAAATGCTATGCCCAAGATTACTATCCGAGTGGCGCGGTGGTGTTGTTCAAATAGCTTAGGCTATCAACTCATTTTTGTCCGGAAATTCGTGATGGTCAAGTGGATTAAGGCGTCTTGTACCTACCAGTTTGCGTTGCTCCTGGGAAGTATGGGTTTGAGTCCACTTCTGGGGTGTGAGTTTTCAGTTTCATATTGTCCTGGGGACCATTCAGGCTTGTTCGCATTTGTGTTCCTCACGTGTGGCCCCAAAGAATGAGGTGATTTGGTAAAATGCTATGCCCAAGATTACTATCCGAGTGCCGGCGGTGGGGTGGTTCAAATAGCTTAGGCTATCACCTCATTTTGTCCGGTCGTGATGGTCAAGTGGATTAAGGAGTCTGTATATACCTTTGCGTTGCTCCTGGGAGTATGGGTTCGAGTCACTTCTGGGGTGTGAGTTTTTCAGTTATCATATATATATATATATATATATATATATATATATATATATATATATATATAATATTATATTATATAGATATATATATTATAATATATATAGATATATATATACATATATATATATATATATAATATATATTATAATTATAGATATATATAGATATATATTATATATATATATTATTATATATATATATATATATATATATATTATATATAGAATATATATATATATATATATATATATATATATATATGACAAGTTTAATTCAGTATCAACAAAGCTGCCTCTTACGGTCCTTAGGCCTTCTGGAGTTTAACTTATCCTTATTAATGAAAGTTTAACAAGGATCTCACTCCTGGAACTAGACCAACTAGGTTCTTCTAGTTCCAGGTTAGTATAGTCATATAGTGACTGGTATTGTTTAGGTAATATAACATGTTAATTCATGTATAACAGTGAATGGTAAAACCCTCTTGCATTTGTTTCAATATATTATGGTCATTTAATAACTGTGGGACTCAAGTACTGTGCAATGATGTTTTAATTACATAATTACACATGTTTTGCTACAATCTAAGGATATTTTGTTTCAAATAACAACTGGTGGGATGCATAATATCTTTATTAATAATAGATTAACTAACATTGTCATTCTTTGTTTTCCTTGTCTCAAGCTTGTGTATCGTACAACACTTGGTTGGTGAAGGATATTCTCAGTGATCATCTTGTTTTTTGACAATGATAACACAATGTTGCTCTCATCTGAAGTCATTATAGTTAGATAACAACTAGGGTGAAATATGTATCATAATAAAATAATAATATTTATCAGGCGTTACATCGTGTTGCTCATGGCCTTAAACTTACATGGTAAGATAACGAATGACGGTGTTCAGAGTGTCTGTTAAGGTCATTGTTACTGATGACGACAACGATGTTCCTCATGCCTCCTTCACCATTCTCAAATATCATCAGTAACATATCATTTATGTTATATTGGTTGAATGGTCAAGGCAACATGTTTATCTTGCCTCGAGCTAGTTTTGCCATCATTTTATTGCAAGGGGTATGGTGAATGATGCTTATAAAGATTATATGGTGAACTGACGATGGCAAGACTGGAGCTATCGGTTCCACCTCTAATACGTCAACTATTGTTGATCGGTCAGCTTTTGCTGCATACTACAATATGCCCTTCTTCTGTACACAATAATAATAATAATAATGTTGACCAAACCACACACTAGAAAATGACAGGACGACGACGTTTCGGTCCGTCCTGTACCATTCTCAAGTCGATTTCGAATAATATCAATATTTATTAGTTGGAAAGTACATAACAACAAGATTGGGATCAGAAAATGTTGTGTTTCTAAGTAGGACAAGTATATACTATACCTCAAGCCACTAATACACACAGTGTTTCGGGCATAACAATAGCACCACTGTCGCTCGTGTCACAAGTAATAATTTTCCAATAGAACAGGTGGGATGTCGGATATTTTAATTATTATTATTGATCTATTTTTAAAAATTTTAACACGATCTTTCTCTTCTTCTTGAGAAGATTCGGGGCTTAGCGTTCCGCGGCCCGGTCCTCGACCAGGCTCCTTTTTGTTACACACCACAAGACCATAGCAGCTAGCAGCTGTCTAACTCACAGGCACCTATTTACTGCTAGGTGAACAGACGCATCAGGGTAAATAAACTCTGACAATTTGTTTCCGTTTCAACTATGGATAGAACCCAGACTTCAGGCAACAATCCGAAGCGTTGTCCACTCAGGAGTCCAGTCCCCCTCTTTTAAGTTTAGAGCGGAAAATAGTTTTGCATAATATTTAAAGTCGGTACACTTCACTAATATATTAAAAAATCAACTAGAACCTCATTTCAATACCTACAGAAGTACTGGAGTTGTGATGGTTTATGCATAATAACAATTGTGGTATCTGTTGACAGACAGGACAGCTCTTTACATGGCAGTCCACTTGGTCACAACAATACCGTGAAGGTCCTCCTCGACGCGGAGCAGACGTCACCGCTACATATGATGGCGGTAAGAGTCCCACTTATGGATCCCAAAATTATATAACACTCATGTCACACAACACACCATACTTATCATGTGACAAAATGCAATATATTTATTTATAATTATACCATAAGAGAGAATGTCTGTGTGTCTGTCTGTTCAAAGTTGGATGTTATCTTGAGATGATTGATTTGAGGCAAAACCTTTCAAATAAAAGTAATATCTTATATTAACTTGCACCATTATTCACTGATTTTCGGAAAATTAACAGAAAATTCCTGCTTTGAATAAGTTGGCCGTACTAGCATCAAACAGACCATTCTCCCCTCAGCGTCAACAGTTTCTCAAGCCCCTGCTCTATAGCAGAGTAAGGGTAACTATTTTTTTTTAGTACTTCACACCACTGAGCTGCTCCCACCGTCTACCACAACACATTAGAAACTTGTATTTTTTATAAGAGAGAGAGAGTGTGAGAGAGAGAGAGAGAGAGAGAGAGAGAAGAGAGATAGAGAGAGAGAGAGAGAGAGAGAGAGAGAGAGAGAGAGAGAGAGAGAGAGAGAGAGAGAGAGAGAGAGAGTGAAAGTGAGAGTGAGAGAGAGAGAGAGAGAGTGAGAGTGAGAGAGTGAAGAGAGAGAAGAGAGAGGAGAGAGAGAGAGAGAGAGAGAGAGAGGAGAGAGAGAGAGGAGAGAGAGAGAGGAGAGAGAGAGAGAGAGAGAGAGAGAGAGAGAGAGAGAGGGAAAAGAGAGAGAGAGAGAAGAGAGAGAGAGAGAGAGAGAGAGAGAGAGAGAGAGAGAGAGAGAGAGAGAGAGAGAGAGAGAGATTGAAAAAGATGTACAAACAGAAACTCAGAACAGAAACACAGCTAAGATAGATACACAAGACAAACAGAGAGTAGCAGAGATAAAGATAGAGGAAGAGAATGGGACAGATAGTAGATATATGATGGATGAATAGACTATAGCGGATGAATAAATATATAATCCATTGGAGCTGTGAAGAGGGTTCGAACCTCTGAGTCGTCTTATTCCATATTCACCTAGTTGTGCTTTCGGAGGATTAGCTTTGGTTCTTTGGGTCGATTAACAGTAACGGAATACTCGATCAACAGTATAATACCGTGTATTGGTACTGTTGATACTAATCTGTATGGTTGGTTGCAACTATCCTCCTCACTCGTCTAGGTGACTTGTAATTTGAACTGATCTGTTCCTATTCAAGGAATTATCACAGTTTCTGTTTTAAACAGAATCTACGGAGTCGATGAGTTCAGCTGCAATACCAGAACTCTCATTAATTTTCCTTATGCATAATGTAGGAGATTCTTTCCTTGCATTCTCTTTTTTCGTGAAAATGTAATTGTTGTAATAGTCAGATCCACCAGAACACCTGTGTCCTTAGTGTGGTCAGAATTTATTTGAAGTTCATCCCATTTTTTCGAAGTTATCATGCTGTGTCGTCCCAAGACCATTAGGTGTAGATCAGACAGCATTTTGTCAACAACATAGTATACACCGATTGTACGTTCCTACCCAACGGACATATGGCTTCCCCACATCATAATTCGGGAGTCCTGAGTAAGACACCCATAAATATTTAATATTACCTGAGTAATGGGTTTAATCCCTTCCGTTTACCCCTTTGATGATGAATGCCTCATTAAGAGTCTTTATCAAACACTTTTTCCTATCTTGAGTTTGGCTCCTTTATGACTAATGATCAATATGTTTGTTTGTTGCAAGGTTTTCACTGCATTACCCTTAGCCAACAAGACATTATATTTTTTTTCTACCTTACAGTATTTGCTGTAACGAAGCACCAACAGATTCACACTTGCTGTGTCCATAATTTGGCAAGCATCTAGTGCACCGTTGCAAGTGCACTTGCAGTAACTGCAAAAGGTCTATTGGCCCATATTTCTTGATGCTTCTATATTGGTGCAGAGTCTTGAAGTGGGTAAATATAAGTTGTGCTTTAATTGACTGTTGATTAAACAACAGCCAAAAGATGCACAACTATATTCTATATTCTAAGTTATTATGAAACGTGTTCAAGTGTCGTGTCAGACTAGAAATAAAAATGAATTTTGGAGAATTGGATTTTTCAATTACCTTCGACCGTGAAAAGAAACAATACTAAGAAATATTGAGAAAAATCGCGTTAGAATTATTAATCTTACTTTTTTCGGTCATAGTTAATAACATATGTTTACAAGAAAGACTGCTACACCAAAATACTAATATATATATATATATATAAGATATATTATATATATATATATATATATATATATATATATATATATATAATATATATATCTATATATATATAGATATATATATTTATATATTGTGACGGTAACCGCGTTGGTGTTCGGCTGTTTCAAAAGCTAGGGGTATTGCCTCGTCACATAAAGAACCAAAAAGAGAAAATCTGGAACTTTCGTCTGTGGTAAGGTAATGGGAAGACACACAAAACACAAGTAAATTTAACAATGAGATTTTAAATTACGTTAGAAAAGCAAAACATGATAAAATTGGACATAAACATGGTAACATAAATCAATCAAACAAAATAATAAGAATACTATCTGGCAAATGAAAGTTACGTTAAGACAAGTGAATAATAGCAAGGAAATATATTAGTGCAGGAATATTGGCTTCAAGCTGCCACCTCCCTTAGTACACGTAAGCCAAGGCTTAGTCTACCAATGAGACGTGTTAACTTGTGGAGAGCACGATATATTCTGATGACTCTAGGTCGAGGTGGCTCAGACGTCAGCTTGTGTGGCGGGTGGAGGAGCAGGTGCGATGGGCGCCAGCCAATCAGCGATAGGCAGGCGACAAACAAGCAGTTTGCCGGTTTGAGTGGCGGAGGTGGAGCAGGTGTCCCGGTGCTGAATACGTTTGCTCTCTGGGCAAACCTTGGTGTTGTTACTTGTTGGATATATCTTCTATATTAGTTTGTTTTTGAGACGTAGTTTGGAGGGAAGCAGGGCAGGCTCATCACTCTTGAAAGAGATTATTGTCACAATATATATATATAATACAATATATATATATAATATATATATATATATATATATATATATATATGTCGTACCTAGTAGCCAGAACGCACTTCTCGGCCTACTATGCAAGGCCCGATTTGCCTAATAACCAAGTTTTCCTGAAATAATAATATTTTCTCTAATTTTTTTCTTATGAAATGATAAAGCTACCTATTTCATCATGTATGAGGTCAATTTTTTTTTATTGGAGTTTAAAATTAACGTAGATATATGACGCGAACCTAACCAACCCTACCTAACCTAACCTAACCAATCTTCATAGGTTAGGTTAGGTTAGGTAGCCGAAAAAGTTAGGTTAGTTAAGGTTAGGTAGGTTAGGTAGTCAAAAAATAATTAATTCATGAAAACTTGGCTTATTAGGCAAATTGGGCCTTGCATAGTGATCTTAACAACTACTTTCAGGATAATCATAGTGCACCTCTCGTCAAGATCTTCAGAGAACATCAAGAGTTGTTCAGAGATGACCCCCAAGAGTGTAATGTTACCCAGCACGACATCCAACTGCTCCCTGACAACCCGGCCGATTCGTCAACCCTTCTACCGAATCAGCCCTAGCAAGAAGGAAGTCATGCGTGCTGAGGTGCAGTACCTCTTGGATCATGGACTGGCTACACCTTGTGAGTCCCCCTGGGCCTCACCCTGTACCTTGGTGCCCAAACCCCAAGGTAAGGTGAGGCTATGTACCGACTATCGTAAAATTGAATAACGTAACAGTCAAGGATGCTTACCCCTTGCAAAGGATAGATGACATCCTTGACGCCATTGGTAATGCCCAGTACTTGTTCCAAGTGGACTTGCTGAAGGGGTACTATCAAGTGTGTCTAAAGGAGCGAGCTAAAGAAATATCTGCCTTTATCACTCCTTTTGGAATTTTCAGATATGAACGCCTTCCTTTCGGACTATGTAATGCCCCGGCCACCTTTCAGGGAGCTGTCAACCGTGTCATCCAGGGCTTGGATAACACATTCGCCTACTTGGATGATATCGTCGTAGCATCCAACACCTGGAGTGAACATCTGCTCCAGCTGCTGCGACGTCTGTTCGCCAAGCTCCTGACAGCCGGCCTCACCATCAACCTGGGCAGGTCCATATTCGCGAAAGGTAAAGTGCGTTATCTGTGGTCATGTTATTGGGAGTGGCAGCCTAGCTCCGTTAAACTCCACACACTCAAGCCATCCAACATTATCCACAGCCTACCACCAGGAAGCAGCTCCCTGCGCTTCCTTGGTCTTGCCTCCTACTACCGTAGGTTTGTGAGAAATTTCAGTACAGTCGCCACACCTCTAATCCTATAACCAGTCCCAAGCAACGGTATAAGTGGACCATGCAGCAACACCGTTTCTTTCGAACAACTCAAATTCCTCCTCTGTTCTAATCCATTCTCGCCTCGCCAATATATCACCAAGCCTTTCGTCCTTCATGTCGACGCCAGTGGTACCGGCGTTTGGTGGTGTCCTGATGCAGCAACGAGGCAAGGAGGTTCTACCTGTCAGCTACTTACAGCTACAATTGAAACCACAACCAGAGAACTACAGCACTATTGAAAAGGAGCTACTATCCATCGTTCTGAATCTCCAACACTTCGCCTCCGTACCTGCAAGGCGCCAGGTCTACCACCATCTTCTCAGACCACAACCCTCTCCGCTTCCTACATCAAGCCCAATTCACTAACCAGCGTCTTCTACGATGGGCTTTGTATTTACAAGATTTCAACCTGGAGATCCGCTATATCAAGGGTTCCGACAACATCATAGCCGATGTCCTCTCCAGAGTTTATGAAGTAGAAGCGACTCCACCACATAACGACGTACTTCTTCCAGAACCGCAGGCTTCGGGGGAGAGTTTGTGACGATAATCTCCTTCAAGAGAGATTGAGCCTGCTCTTCCCTCCAAACTACGTCTCAAAAACGACTAATATAGAAGATATATCCAACAAGTACAACACCAAGGTTTGCCCAGAGAGCAAACGTATTCAGCACCAGGACACCTGCTCCACCTCCGCCACTCAAACCAGCAAACTACTTGTCCGTTCGCCTGCCCATCGCTGATTGGCTGGCGCCCATCGCACCTGCTCCTCCACCCGCCACACTAGCTGATGTCTGAGCCAGCGCGACCTAATGTCATCAGAATATATCGTGCTCTCCACAAGTTAACACGTCTCATTGGTAGACTAAGCCTTGGCTTACGTGTACTAAAGGAGGTGCCAGCTTGAAGCCAATATTCCTGCACTCATAAATTTCCTTGTCTATTATAAACTTGTCTTAACGTAACTTTTCATTTGCCAGTGATTATTCTTATTATTTTGTTTGATTGATTTATGTTACAATTTTTATGTCCAATTTTATTCATGTTTTGCTTTTCTAATGTAATTAAATCTCATTGTTAATTTACTTGTGTTTTGTGTGTCTTCCCATTACCTTACCACAGACGAAAGTTCCAGATTTTCTCTTTTTGTTTCTTTTTGTGACGAGGCCATACCCTAGCTTTTGAAACAGCCGAACACCAACGCGTTACCGTCACAATATATATATATATAATATAATATATATATATATATATATATATATATATATATATATATATATTATATATATATATATATATATATATATATATATATATATATATTATTTTTTTTTTTTTTTTTTTTTTTCCCCTGAACTGAATCACAGTTCATGATTCAGTTCTGACATACCTGTTTCTCTTCCTGAAGTTACAATCATTACTTGTTAGTACGTTAGTATGTACATAACGGATGTCCCGTATCTGTGAAACTGGTATGAAACTAAGTTATCATGGTAACATCAATTAAATATTGAAAATATAAATCATAATGTCATTTAAGATAAAATGACTATCATCTGTTATTATGCAGGATGAAATACTGTTTAAGTTTTAATTTTACAGTGTTATACATAAGTTAAAGAATTTAAAGTAGTAATCATTATGTCATTCAAGATCAATGAGATTTTGAATCTACAGTGAGGTCACTGTCTAGGGTTTTAGTAACTTGTAACTTGGTTTTAGTAACTTGAGTTATTAGACACTAACTCATCACTAAAGAATATTGATCAACTCAATCTAAACAAGGAATTGTCTGAACTTGGGCAGAATTACGTACGGCCTAAATTTGCACTGTGGTGCCGAAGTCATTTTAGGCTATTTAATAATATAACTAAGTTTCTAACCTCGCTAAATTTTATTTAATATTAGTGAACTGATGTTCATTCATGAAAATCAAGAAAGACACTGAGTCGACAGTGAGACTAGTAATTTGGTCATTATAAATTATAGCTAGATAAATTATAGCTCACAGGCTTGTCACTGAAGACTCACTAATCTAACCTCAACTTTAAATGAGAAATAATAATATCATTTATCAGTCTCTATTAATTGTCAACTATATTTATTTGTGAGCACAGACTCAGCTGATACTCTGTTGAACCTAACTAATTTCCCTAATATCTACTTAAATAGAGGGCTATGCTAATTGTGACAACTTACTATTTCTTTGGTAGTGTCACCCTAGCTAGGTTGTGAGCAGTTTAGCTGTTCGTTTGTGAATGCATTAGGCTGCGGTGCTATAGCCCTCTTGAGACTTAACGAAGAACGTAGCTTAACAGAATTATGTATGAGTAGTAGTTCCTATTCGATTTATATGTATTAGGCTACAATGCCTAATACATGTCCTACAATGCAATGTCCTCTTGAGAATTAACGAAGCACTTGGCTTAAAGACGTTCGTGGTGAGCAGGAATGGTTGCTCAGTAATCATGATCAACAATAATATTCGCTTTGGTTATCCTGATGAGCAATAATGGGCTCGAATAATCGTGGTGAGCAATAATGTCTCGAATTATCACAGTGAGCAATAATGGGCTCTAATTATAACGGTGAGCAATAATGGGCTCTAATTATCACGGTGAGCAATAATGGGCTCGAATTATCATGGTGAGCAATAATAGGCTCTAATTATCACGGTGAGCAATAATGGGCTCGAATTATCACGGTGAGCAATAATGGGCTCGAATTAACACGGTGAGTAATAATAGGCTCAAATTATCACGGTCAGCAATAATGGGCTCGAATTATCACGGTGAGCAATAATGGGCTCTAATTATAACGGTGAGCAATAATGGGCTCTAATTATCACGGTGAGCAATAATGGGCTCTAATTATCACGGTGAGCAATAATAGGCTCTAATTATCACGGTGAGCAATAATGGGCTCGAATTATCACGGTGAGCAATAATGGGCTTGAATGATCATGGTGAGCAATAATGTGTTTGTTTTATAATTATTAGGCTACGATGCTATAGTCCTCTAGAGACTTAAAGAAGCACATAGTCTAAGGAATTTAATTGGCAGTCACTTTATTGTGACTCATCGTGAGCAGTATAATCTGCAGGATCAATATGTGTTAATTCACAGGTGAACAGTTGAGTCTGCTCGTTTTAATCAGGTTAAATTGGTGCAATATCCTTCTTGAAGGATAACTAAGCCAGAATAAATTAAAGATTCATGTGTGAGAAGTAATGTCTGCTCGTATTAAGCATGTCAAGTTAGAGTACTATAACCCTCTTAAAACGTAACGAAGCAAAGGCAATTAAAAAATATCAGTGAGCAGTATTAGCTGCTCGGTTAATACATGGTAAGTTACAATACTTTAACCCTCTAGAGGTGTAACTAAGTATTGCAACTTATAAGGGTTTTTAATTCATTAGATTGTGGGAAACCTAAGGTTGCCGGACAGAATTAATTCATTGTTACTACGACCAATCTTGCTTTGAAAATAATTTGTAACCAATTATCCCAACCTATATGTTTTCACGGTTTATAGTTCTCTGTTATATATTCACTTACAGATTTGCAAGTTTTCAATTTTGCTCATGCTAAGCCTCTTCAAAAATGTTTCTAAGGTTGCTTAAGGACAGAAGCGAGAAAGAAAAAGTAGCCCAAACAAAACTGATAAAACACTGCAAGTGGAAATTTCATTGGGTGAATTACTAGAATCCTAGTTCAGAGAAACTTTGATTAAATTTGGTTTTCTGATTAAGACTAAACTTTGATTTTCTTGACAGACCTTATGCGCCAGGTTATTTTGAACCTTGATCCTGGTAAATTTGCAGGTATGGAAGTTTTTTGATGACTTCATCTCCCCGCGAGATTCTTGGAGTGCTAGAATTTTTTGGCCTAATTTTATTGGTTTTATATAGGGGACTGAGTGTGGTCAATTATTATTGTCGAGAATAGTTCTCCGTCTACAGTGGGGTCAGACTTGGTCGCTGTGACTTGCACCAATTTAGGCTGCTGACCACTAATTATCCACCTAGATCAATAAAAATATCTTGGCTAATATTAATTATACCAGACTCAATCTTGGTTTATTTAGTCAGCTGTTTTCTCCTTTATGCTTGTTGCTGGAGAATTATTTTCAGCTGATGATTAATTTCTATTAATATTCATTGTTAGCAGGCAAAGTCTTGTTCAGGTTTAAAACTTTACTTGTAAGTAGATAGTCTCCTGCTGATTTGAGCAAATTCATGCCCTGTTGTTTAACTTGCCCCGTAATAAACTGGTAATAGTAGTCTGCTCCAACTAGTAGCTTTACATTGGTGAGACGGTCAGACATTAACCTGTTGTCAGCCAGTTTAACTCCATTTTTCTGTAGGAATCTGGCTGTGATCCTTAAACTCCCTAGGGAGCTGGTGGCTGAGTGGACAGAACACTGGACGCGTGATCCTGTGGTCCCAGGTTCGATCCCGGGCGCCGGCGAGAAACGATGGGCAGAGTTTCTTTCACCCTGATGCCCCTGTTACCTAGCAGTAAATAGGTATCTGGGAGTTAGTCATCTGTCACGGGCTGCTTCCTGGCGGTTGAGGCCAGGTCGAGGACCAGGCCGCAGGGACAGTAAAGCGCCAAAATCATCTCAAGATAGACCCTTAATATATAGGTCAAATGGATTTGATCTACTACTATGGCCTGGACAGGCATGACATAACCACTTAGGCGTACTAGTGGTTGGACTACTGCGTATTCTTGGGTCCTCTATTTATCGTGAACCCTGACAGGTTTAATTTGACCTGTGTTATCGTTTTAATTTAAATGCCTCTGCTGTTTTCTGTGTAATGATGGTTTTCTTGGATCCTTGATTGAATAGGCAATGAATGGCAATCTGACCTCTTTATTCTTGACTTGGAGTTAGGCAGTAGGCAATATTGCATTAACTTGAGAAGCTTTTTTTCAGGGATATTCCTGCACGGGCCCTAAGCCTCTGGCTGGCCCACTAAGTGTTGCTTGTTTCTGTTTTACTTGGGCGGAGTATGAGTATTTATGACTCCTATGGTCGCTTCAGTAAGATTTTGCCATATGTGTTTAACAACTTCTTCTGCTCTTTTGAATCTAAGTTGAAATCTTAATGGGTTTGTAACTGTGCACTGTGTTAGATAATGTTCCAGTGGTCTGTCGGGCATTTCTCCACAGTTCTGACACTTCTTCTCATCTTCAGGGAACCTGTAAGCCTATTTCCCATGCACATGGGTATCCAAGCCTGATGCGATGTAAGTGTACTTCTGTTGCTCCACTGCTCCCTTTCATCAAACTAAGTGGTTCGTAGTTGGTTGAATTCTTGTACCAATCCGCAGATCGTGATGTTGCAACTTCTGTGTTGTGGTCACTGTACATCTTTTGCATTGCTCTGTTTCTAATTACTTTCTTAATCTGTGATAGACTCTGTGGTATGAAAATGTCTACATTTCTTCTCTTAGTTGCAAGTTTTGCAGCTTCGTCTGCAATGTCATTTCCAATTATTCCACATGACATGGCACCCTGTTGATAAGTACCCGTCGGCTTTGTCGTTTGAGTGTTTGCATTAATGATATGACATTTGTGAGCAGATGTATCTTATCACATATGTGTTCTTGTTGCAAGGTTTCAATGGCGGTTCTCGAATCTGTATGTATGATTACATGTTGTCGGTGTTCAGCAAGAGCATGTTCCAAAGCTTTTTGAATGGCTAGCATCTCTGTTTGTAAAGTCGAGCACTCATTTGAGAGTCTCCAACTATTTACAGAGTTTCCTGCTTTAACTGCAGCTCCGGTTTCTTGTCCCTGCTGGTCTACTGATCCATCTGTGAAGTATGTGAAGCTGTCGGATGCCAAGTTTGCTTCTATATGCATCTATGCAATGTTACGTAGCGGATGAGGATTTGTCTGGTTCTTTTTTCCTTCAATAACCATAATCTTAAAGTCTGCTGGCGGAGATTCCACGGGGATTGCATAACAAAGTCTGCATGTATTTCGTCGACACCCTTCTCAGAGACTGTGTTTTGCTGGTGATTCTTGGGGGTCCTCCATTTATCGTGAACCCGGACAGGATTAATTTGACCTGTGTTATTGTTTTAATTTAAGTGCCTCTGCTTCTTTCTGTGTAATGAAGGTTTTCTTGGACCCTTGATCGAATAGGCCACGAATGGCAATCTTAACCCCATTCTTGACTTGGAGTTGGGCAGTGGGCAATTTTGCATTAATTTGAGATGCTGGTGATTGTATGCTGTAAACTTCTCGCACCTTGGAGCTCTGTACTTGTGTAAGTGTGTAAGATTTCTATCTCTTATCCTGGGATTTGTACCCCATATCACGGCCTGTGTCTTACTGATGTTATCAGTAGTGATACGTTTTTGTTGTCATAGGGAGCTAGTGAGAATTTGGTGGTGGTGGTTCTTACACTGTTGTCTAGGGAGTAAAAGGAGTAAGGGAAACAGCCTAGTGCACAAGTCACAAATTTATACGTACAAGTTACACAGGAATACATTTAACAAGGCGTTTTCCTTACAACATAAGATGACTATGTATTATAAACTCAAGTGGCTCTGACCATCCCATGGCTCACTGTCCCATTCCTGGTGTCATGCACCCAGCCACAAACCGCTATCATCCAACGACACATATTTTTGCCTCTAGGAAACCTGGACTCTTATAAAACCTCTCCAATTTCTGTAATATTGCTCTACCCAATCTTGCAACCCTGGATATAGACAAGGATAGGCTTATCTGACTGAACGGCCAGAGAAAACCCCTCAAACAGCAGGAACGGTCGGCAGCGATACACCTCCCCCTTCAGTCAAGATGGCGTCCACCTCTCCTGCATCATCGCCCCTTAATACTCTATTCTTTACGTATGCTATCAAACCCATTAATGATTTTATTTACTATATTCCTCAAGCATACTTTTTTATAGAGTCCATTTTTCCCTTACATAGTTAAGCTATTCGAATTCACATTATTTCTGATGATCTCCAGCTGAGAAGGCACTACTTTACTGGGAGGAGTAATAATGGTGACTCGCGGCCTCTCTGATCTCAGCTGGGGATTTATACTAATAAACACTCGCCACTGTGTCCACCAACATTTTACAACCGAAACCAACCTCCACAGGAGGTAAGGTTCGTAACACCCCTTCTAAGCCATGGAGAAAAAAAAAGAGAAATTCTTATAGGAATTTCACTTTTTTTCACATAAAATTAACACCTCAAACAGATTTCATAGTAATTGTAAAGAAACAGTAAATGATATATAATAAACACTAGATACACAAGAATATATACATCTCTGTGCAGTAGTACAACCCTAAGTCACCCCAGGTTTTGGCAATCTAGAAAGTGCATCTGCTACTATATTTCATTTTCCTGGAATATATTTGATGACCAGATTGTGCTCTTGCAACAGTAAAAACCACCGTAATATTCTCTGGTTGGAATTCTTCATGCTAGCAATAAATGTTAAGGGGTTGTGGTCAGTAAACACTTCAACAGTATTGGCTGTTAGATAAATGTCAAATTTTTTAACAGCTAGTAATAATGATAAAGCCTCCTTCTCCACTGTGGAGTAATTCTGTTGGCATTTAGTAAATGTTTTAGAATAGTAATGTATTGGATGATTAATACTCTCATCATCTTCTTGCATTAGCACAGAACCAGCACCCCAGTCCGAAGCATCTATAAATAGTTTGAATTGCTTAGAGTAGTCAGGAGTAGCTAACACTGGACTAGATGACAACATTCCTTTTAGATTAGTAAATGCATCCTGACATTCCTGAGACCATCTAAACTTTACATTTTTAAATAGCAAGTTTGTCAAAGGAGCTGCAATTGCTGCAAAATTTTTACAGAACTTCCTATAATAAGCACACATTCCTAGATATCTTTGTACCTCCTTCTTGCTAGTCAACACTGGATACTCTAATATATCATTTACTTTATTTTTGAGTGGTAACACCTTCCCATTTCCCACTTCATATCCTAAGTAAGAAATACTAGCTCTAGCAAAAGTACATTTATGTAAGTTTACAGTTAAATTAGCCTCCTTTAAGCATTTTAATAGTTTAGCCAAACCTTTCATATTGTCCTCCCAATTATTGTGAAAAATTACAATATCATCCAAGTAAGCTCTACATTGTGGTATGTCTTTTAACACTAAGTTCATAAGACGCTGGAAAGTTGCTGGGGCATTTTTCAGCCCAAAAGGCATTACAGTGAATTCATACAACCCATCTGCAGTTATAAATGCACTCATCTCCCGAGCTCTTGGTGTTAAAGGAATTTGCCAGTACCCTTTTGACAAATCTAGTTTGGTTACAAACTTGGCTTTACCAACACTGTCAATACAATCATCTAATCTAGGTATTGGAAAGTTATCATCAACAGTCATTACATTTAGCTTACGGTAGTCAATGACCAACCTGTGAGTTCCATCCTTCTTTGGAACCAAAATGCAAGGACTACTCCAACTGCTGCTGCTAGGTCTCACCAATCCATGTTGAAGCATGTAGTCGACTTCTTTCCGGATGAGATTCAACTTGGTAGGGTTGACTCTATATGGGTGTGACTTGACTGGTTGGTTGTCGGTCACCTCGATGTCGTGGTGAATAACTGTAGTCTGGGTGGGAATATCGCCAAAGATGTCTGCATGAGAAGTCAGCAACTGATCCAAGTCCTGCTTCTGCTCTGATGACAAATGTTCCACCATTTTCTGGACATTAGCCAACCACTCCCCATTGCTAAAATAAGGTACATGAGCATTAGGTACACTATTAAAATCACATTCCCCATTATTCTCATCTACATGGGCTACACTAAGCACCTGGTTGGTATTGGTAGTTCCCTTCTGTGTTAGTTTCATCCTATTCACATGCACTACTATTTCCTTTCTCTTGAGATCAGGTGTTTGGATTACATAATTGGTGGGACTGAGTTTCTTTATCACTGTATAAGGACCTTGGAACCTATGCAACAATGTTGGTCCCTGTCGTGCCATTAGTACCACCACTTTATCACCTGCCTCAAAATGTCGTTGCTTTGTCTTTTTATCGTACTGTGCCTTCATTTTTCCTTGAGCTTCTTTAAGATGAATTAAGGCTTTAGCCCTGTTTTTATTTAACTTATCTTGTAAGTCATGAATATAGTTTACCTGCACAACACTCTTTGGATTTCCGACCAACTTATCTCTTAAGATGGTTAGTGGACTTCTCACCTCATGGCCAAAAACTAATGAGTTGGGTGAACACCCCAGGGACTCTTGATAAGTATCCCTCAGTGCCATGAGCATCAGTGGAAGACCATCATCCCAGTCTCTGCCAGTTTCCATGCAACTGGTTCTCAGCATTTGCTTAAGGGTTTGGTGCATCCTTTCCAAAGCACCTTGGCTCTCCGGATGGTAAGTAGTGGATGTCTTATGGAGGATGCCAAACTCCTCACAAAACTGCTGAAAACCTTTGGAAGTGAAATTAGCCCCATTATCTGTCTGTATTACTTTTGGTAAACCAAAAATAGTACAAAATTTCATTATGTGCCTTACTACCACTTTCGTTGTAGCATTTCTCACAGGGAATGCCTCAGGAAAGCGTGTAGTCTGACACATCATGGTGATGATATACATATTACCACTCTTGGTTCTAGGCAATGGGCCTACTACATCAACAATAATATGGGTAAAGGGTTCCTCGGCTACCACAATTGGCTGTAAAGGGGCTTTTGGTACTACCTGGTTTGGTTTGCCAGTTTTTATACATACTGGACATTCATTACAATACTGGATGACATCTTTCTTTAATCCAGGCCAGGTAAAGTACTTGCTTATTTTATTATATGTTTTTGCAATACCCTGATGACCGCCTATTGGTGAATCATGGGCTACACTTAGCACTTTTTCTCTATAACCCCTCGGTAGGACCACTTGATTAACTACCTCCCAAGTGTGTGACACAGGTGAGCTCCTAGGTCTCCACTTCCGCATCAACACCTCTTTAGTGATAAGTCATAGCCTCCGATTCTGCTTCTAGTTCAGTTACTGCCTTATTATGCAAGTCAGTCAATGTAGGATCAGTTCTTTGCTGATGAATAAAATTTGATTTTGATCTCAAGTCTGAAGAGCCAGATGTGGTAACTGGACTACACTCTCCCCTACCCCTTTTCCTAGGTGGTTTGGTGGAGGTGCTCCCCATCCTGTTCCCATCTGCTTCTTCCAACTTGGCCATAATAGTGTCACAAAGATCCACTTCACTATTTGATTTGTTAACCTCTAATTTTGTCTCCTGACTTACATTATTGAGAGTTTGTGATATTTGAGACTCTGATTTTGACTGGGTCACGGCACATGCTGGGTACATTACCTTGTCCTTAGGATCTGTTCATGCCCTAATCACCTCTGGCTTAGTTAGCATTATTGGGTGGTCATCTCTTTTAACTCGATTACCAGCAAGATCATTCCCCACAATTAGATCAATGCCAGCAACTGGTAATTTAGGACTAACACCTATTAAACTTTTGCCTTTAATAAAATCACAGTCTAGGTTTACTTCTCTCAAGTGTACAGTCTGGAAATCTCCAGTGATTCCCTGTATAATTATTACCTCCCCAGTCTCTGTAGACTGTATATATTTTAACACACTCTCCAATAATAAAGATTGGGATGCTCCTGTATCCCTCAAAATTTTAACATCATGCCACAAACCATTTGCACACTGTAATTTTTCATTTGATATAAACGCTCCAAAATGATTTATAGCAAGTGCTTTTTCCCCCATTATTTTTGTTACACATTTGGTTTCCTCCCATCACACACTGTGAGTGCCATAGGCCTCTTTTCTGGGTGAAGAAACCAACAACTCTTAACAACATGACCCTTCCTATGGCAGTAGGAACACTGTTTCAACTCTGGGTGAGGCTTATTACTAGTGTGATCCTCTTTGGGTTTCACATTACTCTCTTTACCACCTGGCACCTTTGAAAAAGTGTTTCCTTGACCTGCTGTTGGGTACATGTGGGACCCAAATCTGACTGAGGAGTTTACTGCTCGACCAGATCCTTGTCTATTTGATTGAATTTTATTTTTAAAAGTTACTTTATGCATCAACTCATATTCATCTGCTAATTTAGCCAACTCATAGATATCTCTGGGTAATTTCTTTGCCAAATACAAAGCCACATTAGAAGGTATGCAAGATAAAAATTCTTCTACTAGGAGTAAATTTTTAAGAGAGTCCAGATCCCTAATTTTTTCTGCATCTAACCATTTATTAAACATGTGATATTTCTCTTGTGCAAATTCTACCAAGGTTTGACTTGGGTCTCGTCTCAGTTGTCTAAACTTTTGCCTATAAGCCTCAGGAACAAGTTGATAAGCAGTAAGGATGGCTGCTTTTACCTTCTCATAGTCAAAACTGTTACTCAAA
The DNA here is from genome assembly GCF_020424385.1 of Procambarus clarkii. Lineage (NCBI taxonomy): Eukaryota > Metazoa > Arthropoda > Malacostraca > Decapoda > Cambaridae > Procambarus > Procambarus clarkii. Next base: position 107,797 of record NW_025560479.1, read on the forward strand.
GGCATAGCTGCAAATATTTTCTGTGCCTTTCCCACCAACTGACCTTGAAGAAGAGATACCCATTGTGTTTCAGGCCATTCCATACTCCGTGCCAACTTTTCAAAATGTATGAAGAATTGGTCTGGGTCAGACTCACAGAATAGAGGAAACTTGACATTTTTGTTAATCTTTAACTGCCCAGGTGTTCCTAAATCGTCAACACCGGTATTTTCTGATCTAATTCCCAAATCTGCTAGCCTAATCTGTAACTCTATTTTTTTCTGAGCTACCTCCACTTCTAACCTCTTCATAGCTAGTTCTTGAGCTTGCTCTGCCTCTATCCTCTTCTGAGCTTGCTCTGCCTCTAGCCTCTTCTGAGCTTGCTCTGCTTCTAGCCTCTTCTGAGCTTGCTCTGCCTCTAGCCTCTTCTGAGCTTGCTCTGCTTCTAGCTTCTTCTGAGCTTGCTCTGCCTCTAGCTTCTTCTGAGCTTGCTCTGCCTCTAGCCTCTTCTGAGCTCGCACTGCCCCTAACCTCTTCTGAGCTTGCTCTGCCTCTAGCCTCTTCTGAGCTTGCTCTGTCTCTAGCCTCTTCTGAGCTTGCTCTGCCTCTAGCCTCTTCTGAGCTTGCTCTGTCTCTAGCCTCTTCTGAGCTTGCTCTGCCTCTAGCCTCTTCTGAGCTTGCTCTGCCTCTAGCCTCTTCTGAGCTTGCTCTGCCTCTAGCCTCTTCTGAGCTTGCTCTGCCTCTAGCCTCTTCTGAGCTTGCTCTGCCTCAAACTGCAACTTCTTTAGTTCCAATTCTGCCTGCCTCTGCAACTGAGTCTCTACCTTTCCTGTAGTTACAACATTTGCACCACTGGTGGACGGGGACTGCTCTAATATTTCCTGTGGGAGAATTTGCTCATCTACCCAGTGTATCATTATTTCTCTTAGCAGTTCCGACTTCACCATTCCCATGTGCAATAATAGTCCATAGTGCTTGCCAACAGCCACTAGAATAGACTTTTTTTGCCGCTTTCAAACCCTCAACACTAGGATTGTTGACAATTTGTTGAGCTACCAAATCCATTTTTAGTGTGCTAAGATACAGCAGACTCCAACACAAATTTATAATTCTGCACCACCTTTCTCTTTTTAGGCTGAGAATTTGTTTTGAAAACTGATAAGGACAGTGCTTAGTTCACTTGACTGCCCTGTCAACTGGTAAATTTTTTGCACTCGAGACCACACACAAAAATTTCTTAAAACACTTTTCATAAAGATTAATAAAATGTACATAAATAAGTAATAAAGTACATATTCATATTATACCAATATTAAAAATATTCTAAATTTCTACACAAGTTAAAGTGAAAAAATAAGCTACACAATTTTTATATCAGGTTACACCTACAGGCTATCCACTTTTATTAGGCTTTCGATCAGGCTGCTCAATATGTGAGGTGCTCCCGGACAGGCTACCCAATTGTATCACGGGGGCGTGTCTTACTGATGTTATCAGTAGTGATACGTTTTTGTTGTCATAGGGAGCTAGTGAGAATTTGGTGGTGGTGGTCCTTACAATGTTGTCTAGGGAGTAAAAGGAGTAAGGGAAACAGCCTAGTGCACAAGTCACAAATTTATACGTACAAGTTACACAGGAATACATTTAACAAGGCGTTTTCCTCACAGCATAAGATGACTATGTATTATAAACTCAAGTGGCTCTGACCATCCCACGGCTCACTGTCCCATACCTGGTGTCGTGCACCCAGCCACAAACCGCTATCATCCAACGACACATATATTTTTGCCTCTAGGAAACCTGGACTCTTATAAAACCTCTCCAACTTCTGTAATATTACTCTACCCAATCTTGCAACCCTGGATATAGACAAGGATAGGCTTATCTGACTGAACGGCCGGAGAAAACCCCTCAAACAGCAGGAACGGTCGGCAGCGATACACCTCCCCCTTCAGTCAAGATGGCGTCCACCTCTCTTGCATCATCGCCCCTTAATACTCTATTCTTTACGTATGCTATCAAACACATTAATGATTTTATTTACTATATTCCCCAAGCATACTTTTTTATAGAGTCCATTTTTCCCTTACATAGTTAAGCTATTCCAGTTCACATTATTTCTGATGATCTCCAGCTGAGAAGGCACTACTTTACTGGGCGGAGTAATAATGGTGACTCGCGGCCTCTCTGATCTCAGCTGGGGATTTATACTAATAAACACTCGCCACTGTGTCCACCAACACTTTACAACCGAAACCAACCTCCACAGGAGGTAAGGTTCGTAACACCCCACATACTCTCCTACCCCACACAACATGACCCCCCATCATCCCAGACTGCGTAACCAAACACCGGACGCTCACACGCGTCCGGCGCGCGCCAAACAGCCGTAAAAAAGCACCCTACATACCGGAAGGCCTACATACCTCAACAAGCTGTCACACCTGGGCCTATTAGGCCCACCTGACAGCTGGTGCGCACGGTCATAGGCGTACATTTCACTACTGACGCCATGGGTAGTCATGATGCCATGGGTAGTGATGACGCCAGGGGTAGTGATGACGCCATGGGTAGTCATGACGCCATGGGTAGTCATGACGCCATGGGTAGTCATGACGCCATGGCAGGTGACAATGCAATGGCTGCTGTTGACGATGCCATGGCTGGTGGTGACGATGCCATGGATGGTGGTGACGATGCCATGGCTGGTGGTGACGATGCCTGGTATGACGCCATGGAAGGTGATGCCATGATGGATGTTGGCGACACAATGGCTGGTGGTGAGGCTATGGCTGGTGGTGATGCCATAGCTGGTGGTGACGCCATGGCTGGTGGTGCCGCCATGGCTGGTGGTGACACCATGCTGATGGTGACACCATGGCTGGTGGTGATGCCATGGCTGGTAGTTACGATGGCTGGTGGTGACTCCATGGCTGGTGATAACTCCATGGCTGGTGATGACTCCATGGCTGGTGATGACTCCATGGCTGGTTATGACGCCATGGCTGGTTATGATGCCATGGCTGGTGATGACACCAAGGTGACGCATCATGGCTGGTGATGACACCATGGCTGGTGGTGACGCCAGATGGTGGCCATAGCTGGTGCTGACGCCATGGCTGGTGACGACTCCATGGCTGGTGATGACTTCATGGCTGGTGATGACGCCATGGCTGGTGGTGACGCCATGGCTGGTGGTGACGCCATGGCTGGTTATGACGCCATGGCTGGTGATGATGCCATGGCTGGTGGTGACGCCATGGCTGGTGGTGACGCCATGGATGGTGGACTCCATGGCTGATGGTGACGCCATTGCTGGTGGTGACGCCATGGCTGGTCGTGACGCCATGGCTGGTGGTGACGCCAGGCTGGTGGTGATGACTCCATGGCTGGTGGTGACGCCATGGCTGGTGATGACACCATGGCTGGTGGTGACGCCATGGCTGGCATGGTGGTGGTGACGCCATGGCTGGTGATAACACCATGGCTGGTGGTGACACCATGGCTGGAGGTGATCGCATGGCTGGTAGTGACGCCATGGCTGGTGATGACTCCATGGCTGGTGATGACGCCATGGCTGGTGGTGACGCCATGGCTGATGCCGCCATTACTGGTTATGACATGGCCATGACACCATGGCTGGTTATGACGCCATGGCTGGTGATGACACCATGGCTGGTGGTGACACCATGGCTGGTGATGACACCATGGCTGGTGGTGACGCCATGGCTGGTGATGACACCATGGCTGGTTATGACGCCATGGCTGGTTATGACGCCATGGCTGGTGATGACACCATGGCTGGTGATGACACCATGGCTGGTGGTGACACCATGGCTGGTGATGACACCATGGCTGGTGGTGATGCCATGGCTGGTTATGACGCCATGGCTGGTGATGACACCATGGCTGGTGGTGACGCCATGGCTGGTGATAACACCATGGCTGGTGGTAACCCCATGGCTGGTGGTGACGCCATGGGTGGTTATCACGCCATGGCTGGTTATGACGCCATGGCTGGTGGTGACGCCATGGCTGGTGATGACACCATGGCTGGTGGTGACACCATGGCTGGTGGTGACGCCATGGCTGGTGATGACGCCATGGCTGGTTATGACGCCATGGCTGGTGATGACACCATGGCTGTTGGTGATGCCATGGCTGGTGGTGATGCCATGGCTGGTGGTGACACCATGGCTGGTGGTGACGCCATGGCTGGTGGTGACGCCATGGCTGGTGGACACCATGGCTGGTGATGACGCCATGGCTGGTGGTGGCCATGGCTGGTGGTGACCCCACACCATGGCTGGTGATGACACCATGGCTGGTGGTGACACCATGGCTGGTGATGACGCCATGGCTGGTGGTGACACCATGGCTGGTGGTGACGCCATGGCTGGTGATGACACCATGACACCATGGCTGGTGACACCATGGCTGGTTATGACGCCATGGCTGGTGGTGATGCCATGGCTGGTGGTGACACCATGGCTGGTGATGATACCACGGCAGGTGGTGATGCCATGGCTGGTTGTAACACGGGGACTTAAGCTGGACTTAGAAAATTTTCCACCTACGTTTCTACTGAAAACAGAATTCTAAGTCTAAAAACGCAATTCTACCGTCTTACTGGTAAAACTAGAAAATATCATCCGCATCGACTGGGGAATCCTAATGACACCCAGATCATACACGTGACCCACGAATACAAATTAATTACAGTTAACGACTTTCCGACGTTGACTTAGCCGAAAACTTATCCCAAAATACTTAGAAATATTTCCACGTGCTCTCTCAAACATTTACAACGAAAATTACTATCTCTTAACAAACTCCTTCACTAACTATAGTGACCGACATATAGCCCTAAGTCCAGAGGATTAACTACGCACTAGAAAACCACACCTCTGACTTAGACTAATACAACAGGGACTAGCAAAACTTAATGTACGGACTTAGCCTAATATACAAGAAAATACTAACACTTGGGAAAAAAATTTAACCGGGGATTGAATTTAGGGAAAAAAAGTTAATCTCTAGAACAACGCAAATAAACGGAATTACTTTATAAATTTAAGTATACTTAATTCAATGATACACTCGACTTAATCCTATAATTGCTCCTACCGGCTCGCCGTACCGCACCTAGCCTAGGGGTCTCGACCATCTAGATTCTAACAGAGCGACACGCAGCTTTCAGCAACAATTAAGACTAGAGACGACTCAACCTCCACTAAGTGTGCGATCACTTAGTGGTTGAATCGCTGCTAGGTAGGTTACTAGTCCGTCCTTCGGAGGCCGCAACGCCCTTCACGGATTTACGTTTTTCCCAGCGTTTTGGGTCGTCTAACAACGCCCTCGGACTATCTCCTGGCGTCCCACAGATAAATCCGCCCAGACAGCCCACAAGGAACTGCTGTTGAGAGTATGGCGGCTCCCAACACCTCTGAATCAATTGCAATGGGTCGAGTAAGGTACCCAGTCCAATCAACTCGGAGCGGTCTCCTACTCAATAATCTTAACAGCCTAATCTTACTAACTAAACCTTAATCGTATCAGCCCGCACGACCACGATTCGCCAATCCCCACTCAACCGCACTGTTGTGAGGCGCACTGCTAATCCTGGCCCGCGGCTGACTCCCTAGCATCCACGCACGTGTCCGCATGGCTAGACGCGTGAGCCTTTCAACAATTTCAAACAAAATTGTTGAAACCACCGCTGTGCACCATTGTAACACGGGGAAGGGGTTCTCGAATGAACTTTTCTCCCTTTACTCTCCCTCTGCCCGTATCTTACTTTTGTTCTCTACCAAGGGACCCCAAAACTTTCACTTAAGCCGACCCCACGCCACGTGGTCTCAAGACGATTGACCGACTTGAGATTCTACAACCCGTATGACGTGGACTAGGCTTCTAGCAAAACCCTAGGGTCGCCTTTCCGCCGCCACCACCAGACCAGTTACACTGAGCAATGATCGAGGTCTGGATCGATCATGCTAATCAATAACTTTGGGGCTTGATCCCCACTAGTAACATATAACCTTGGATCTTAAGTGTGGAATTAAAAATCAATGGGAATACTGAATTATGACTCGGTGTTAGAATCGGCGCCCAATTCAACTCTGCCTCGTGGGGACCACGTGACAAGGACAAATTCACATAAATATAACACACACATGGAAAATAATGCAAATGCAAATTAATAACTAATTAATTTATTCAAAACTAAAACAAACTCTAAGAAATGGCACTCCCTAAACTTGAACACTCCCTAATTGACCAGATCGGCAATGAGTGACCTATTCCCTACAATTACTCGTAAAGCAACTCTACCTTCGGCGACCAGCTAGATGTTCGTGCTGTCTGGAGGCCGATGATGGGAAGGCCACCTGCCCGAGCTGCTACTCAAACCACACTGATCTCTGCTCGGCTAGCCCTACCCAGACCAGAGCATTGTATCCTTCCACCTAGTCTAAGTTTTACCAAGTTACTAGCACGGCTTAAGTTTTAACAACTAACCTCTGTTGCACTGAATGATCCAGATTAGTTGAATTATTTTAACTGAAGTTAAATTACACAAGCATCTTAAGGAAGAGCTACTCCCGATCACAAAATGGGTATTTGGCCTTTGAGAAATAGAGGACATGGAATCCTCTGGTGACCTATGACCGCCAGGTCACTCCGCCTTATAGCCTAGTTCTGGCTCGTGACATCACTGATGGTGACTTAACTCACGTCTCCTAATAATTAGAATACTTTTGATATTATAAATTAATACTATACAATACAATTTGAATACAAAATGAATAGAGGCTAATTTCTCTAAATAAGTGAATACTATAGAATGATTCCTTATACGAAACTATGAACAAAGACGCCAGCCATTTTGTGACTCAGACTTGCTAATCCCCAGTGGAATGCGCAATGTTGAGGTCAGGTCCCTACACGAGACTTCTGGAACCTTCTGGATAATTCTTACAACAAACCTAGTTTGTTACAACCCCCCCGCACAAGCACTTAGTAAACCTTGTTAATTTGTTAAAAATAATGAGGTTTAGTATCCAAATCCACAATTCAACTCATGCCACAAACAAAAGCTAACCTAACTAAGAAAATTTGACAATTATTAGAGTGTCCAACATCATCATAATAAACATGTTCAAATTCATAAATTTCTCAGCTGTCAACTGAGAGCAATCCTCCAACATCAGGAAACACACATCCTACCCTTACTGACATAGCTAAATAACATGTCCCTACTCTAACATCAAAGACTAGCTATTAAAATCTCTTGGCTCTTCACTAGCCAAGTTTATGTGTCCTCTAGAGCCGGCCACACCGTGCTCCGTCATAAAACATAAAAGTTATATCTTCAGACTGAACTTTCAGTCATCCGGGAGCGTACTACGGAACTATCAAGTTCACAACCTTGTACTGTCCACTCCCCAATCAATGTCAACCTTGACATGCTAAGGAACACACCTAACGTGTATTACATGTATCTAAAAATATAAAAAAAAAATCCTATACTATATCACAGGTTTCAGCTGACTGTACAGCTAAGTGTCCTCACTCACTAGAAGTGTCAATGTTTATATTGGTCCGCCTCTCCTGTGTTCAAACATTCTGAAAAAGTAGCACACAACATAATTTTCCATAACCGTTTGTTCTGGGCTTAAACAATTACACAGGGGCTTCGATTTTGATTACTTGACCAATTTATGGAGTGAAATTTCCATATATCATTATACCAGAATAATTATTTTAAATTTGTTTTTCAACATTTATAAGGTATTGCGATTCTAAATCTGTTTTCAACATTTAAACAAAAGTGTCCAGATATTCTTTACACAGATGTTCAGAGCCAACTTTCTTTGTTTGTATCAATTGTTCATATTGAGTAATCGAGAAAAAAAAAATCGATGCTACTGGACAATGAATGTAGTCGCTTGACGATGACGGTGCCGATCTTGCTTCACCCCATGTGTAGACATCAATACCTGGTCCTCTTGTACTCCCATCCTGTAGTCTTGAATGACGACAGAGTGTAGTAGAGCGGAGTGCCAAGCGACAGCTGTAGAATACTGTTACTTCGGCCATTGCTCTTGCTCCCGACAGTCCACACACCTTCATATCAATCACAGTTCACTCGGCAGTCTTGATGTTAAACTTGACGTCGCAGATGACCACAGAAGAGCAGGACTGGATGTACCAACAGTGTCTCGTAACAGGAGTGGTGTCAGAAGGTCGTAGAGGCGGGTTGCTTGTTTGCAGAACAGGTGAATCTCGTCTTCCATCATTGCTCACGTCATCTCAGGCGTTTCTTGATGTCACCAGGTTACTAGGCCGTAAACACCAACAGTGTATACCCTCGTACCACCGACTTTAGGCCAAAGGAGACAATTTTGCGACCGGCGAAATTGGAAATTGGAAATTGGCGAGTCCCGGAACTCTGTAGGGAAACCGTGCCTTCCACCTGTGACCGCCTTACTTCCGCTTTCTTGTTACTTCAGATGACGTAATCATTAATCTTCCGGCGAAATTCTAGAGTACTGCTACATGCATTCCATTTCTTGACCTCTCCTCCAACACTGCTGGAATGGCTGCAGTCTTGATGACGCAGCAGGTGAGTAGTGGTGATGTCGAGACAACTACCCCGGCGTTGTATGGCACCTCCCGTGACTGCTAAATGTGGACAGCTCGCTGGCCCTGACAACCTCGTTAGTGACGTGAGGCGTCGGCCGGGTGACTCTTGGATAGTCACTCATCCCCAAAGTAACTGATGTATGGGTTACTGGGTCTGGTGGGGGAGGGCTTTGTATAACGTGCCTCCCCCCTCGGTCTTTACAGACAAGGGTTCACGTGTGGCTGGAACAACTGGGTCGGTGTACCAATCAGACCTGGGAACAGACAGATACAACACAGCGGAAGCATAGATAAACTCTGGGTTTGGAGGAGGTCGAACCCCAGAGCACGGTAAAAGCTGCTACCTGAGTTAAGTATAGAGATAGTTCACCTCATTGCCTTTACAGGAAAATCTAATGAATACTAAATTATACTAACCTAGGAAGTTACTTTACTGTATAGCGCGAGATCTCGTCACCATAGGGTGGCGAGACTGCACCTGACTACTGATGAGCGATGACAGAGGGTCATCCTCATCCCCTGACTCGTCGGTGAAGTCATGAGTCAGGAACTAGACCCGCTGAAGGCAGTTCTAGAAATGGTCAACTAGCACCAACACGTATCTATTACCTGAATGACTGTGATGTAAATCAATCATCTCGGCCCCTACACGGTCTAGAGGTTCACGAATTTCAGGAAATTCCTGAAGTGGGGCTTGTACCATAAGGGTACCTTTCCTCCTCTGGCAACGATTGCACAACTTCACGAAATTGATTACTTCAGAAAGTAATCCTGGAAAATAAAATAGAGACTTTGCCTTTAAGTGGGTTTTAACAACCCCCGGATGCCCTGCAATTTTAGATGCATGTGCAAGCTTTAACGCTGATGACCGCAACGCGTCCGGAATAACTAGCTGAAATACTGCTCTATCATTCTGGCTATTAACATAATACAGGATGCCCTGTTTCATTTCAAAATCATGAATAGGTAAATTTTTTTTTATTTTTCGGGTATTTTCTTCCCTCTAAATACTCAATAATTTCTTTCCATCTAGGCTTGCTCATCTGGTATTCTCTCATTTTATCTGATGGAATGGTTTCAATATTTTCATTAACTTGAACTGCCGCTTGTATCCCCATTACTCTCTACTGCCCCTTGTTCTGCCTCCCGGTCTCCTGCAGGTGCTGCTATCCCTTCATTATAAGGATGGATATCACTAGTTGCCCCACCCCCACCTGAAGGGTCTTCAAAATTCCCTGTGAACCTTGGCATGAGCTGATCGGCATGCCTTTTCCAATTAATGTTCCTAAAACTCTGCACTTGCACAGTGAAGTTCCTTCGGCCCAGGACCTCCCTAATTTTCCCTTCCACTCAGGGCTTTCCACTTCCAAAATTCCTTGCATATACTGCATCCCCCTCATTAAACAACATTTCCTCTCCCTGAGCCAACTGACTGGCCAAGCTAGTTACCGATTTCTCTTTATTGGGATCTGTCTTTACTGCTTCCATGTGCACTTTAAAGTGTCTATTAAACAGTAATTCAGAAGGAGATTTACCAGTAGTAGAATGAACAGTTTTCCTTTGATTATATAAAAATCTACAAAGCCTTGTATTAATAGTACCTTCCGTAAACCGCTTTATCCCTTCTTTCAAGGATCTCACTGCTCTCTCTGCTAGACCATTTGAAGAAGGATTATAGGGGGCAGGTGTTACATGTTTAATACCATTTTTCCGAAAAAATCATCCATTTCCACAGGATCAAAATAAGGAGCATTGTCTGAGACAATTATGTCTGGCAATCCAAAATTACAAAAAGTTTTCCTTAGTAATTCACAAGTTACAGATGATGTGGTGGAATTACACACATGCACATCCAGAAATTTGGTGTATGAATCCACCACCACTAGGTAATATTTATTATCCATAGGTCCCGCATAATCTACATGAAGTCTAGACCAGGGTTTGCCAGTGCATGGCCAAGAAAGTACTGGGGCCTGGGGTTTCTGATAATTCTTAAAGCAAATATGACAATATTTTGTTACCTCAGCAATATCCTGGTCTATTTTTGGCCACCAAACCCAACTTCTAGCTTCTGCTTTCATAGCATTTATGCCATTATGGCCTACATTCAGCTGTTGCAAAATCTTACATCTTAGTTCCCCAGGCACCACCACTCTATTCCTATACAAGAGTACATCCTGGTGAATACTAAGGTCAGCCTTCACTGCAGCATACTCTGACAATAACAAATTATCATTCCAACCATATTTGACATTTTTCAACAACAGACTTAATTTAGGATCTCTACCAATTGCCTTCCTAATAGTCTGGAATGAAATATCCTCAAAAGAGATAGATTCCACCAGGTTAACATACTCCACTGGAATACTGGAATTTAATTCTTCTGTCACAGGCAATCTACTTAATGCATCAGCTACTACATTATCCTTCCCTGGCTTAAACTCTAAATCATACTCAAACTGAGAGAGTAGTAATGCCCATCTTTGAATTCTAGCATTGGCATTAACTGGAATCTGCTTACCTCTGCCAAACAATCCTAGCAGGGGTTTATGATCTGTTCTAGCAAGAAATTTCCTCCCCAGCAGAAAATACCTCAGTTTTTTTACAGCATATACCAAAGCTAAGGCTTCTTTATCTAACTGAGAATAATTCTGTTCCGCAGGAGATAATTTCTTGCTAGCAAAATATACTACTTTATCCTGACCATCTACTTCCTGTAATAATACACAACCCACTCCTACTGGGGAAGCATCTACCTCCAGTTTTAACGGGAGTCTACCTGTAAAATTAGTGAGCACTGGAGAATTGATCAATTCCTGCTTAATATTCCTGAATGCATTTTCCTCTCTTGCTGCCCACTTAAATCTAGCCCCTTTTTTCAATAATTCATACAAGGGTGCTTATTTTGTTGAAAAGTTCTTCACGAACTTACAAAAATATGTAACCATCCCAACAAAAGACTGTACTTCCCCAACTGATGTTGGGGCTGGGGCATCTATTATAGCAGCTACATTTTTGTGAGAAGGAGTAAAGCCCTTACCTGAAATATGGTATCCCAGATATTCAATGGCCTTGGTCTTCAATGTTGTTTTTCCCTTATTAATCTTCACATTGTGCTTTTGCAAAAGATTCAAAACTTGTTCTAATCTAACATCATGCACTTCCTCATTCTCCCCACATACAATAATGTCATCTAAAAAACTAGCCACACCTTCAATGTTAACTAACAACTGGGACATGAATCTCTGAAAAATTGCTGGAGACGAGGAGAGTCCAAAAGGAAGTCTTTTATACTTAAATAACCCCTTGTGGGTATTAATCACTAACAATTTCTGGCTCTCCTCCTCTACAGGAATTTGCAAGTAAGCATCTTTCAGGTCAATCTTAGAAAAAATTACTCCCTTGCAGACCACTGACAACATCTCATCTATCTTAGATAAAGGGTACTTCTCACAGTGTATGCGGTTGTTCAGTTCTTTGAAGTCTGCACAGATTCTCAAGGATTTCCGATCTGCCTTCAACACTGGTACAATTGGGGCTGCCCACTCACTATGTGTAATTGGCTCTAAGATGCCTTCTGCCACATGCTTTTCCAAGGCTGATTCTACCAATTGCTTGTAATGAAACGGCACTGTTCTTGCCTTGAAAAATGTAGGTGAAGCACCACTTTTCAGGTGAATTTTTGCCACCATGCTATTAATTGGCTTATCTGCCTCCACTGAATATTTGTCTAACATTTCTTCGGCACTTTTAATTGTTTTAACTATCGACAATTCATCTAGGCCCGCCAAGAAAATTCCCACTTTTTCCATGAGATCCTTACCACATAGGCTAGGATTATGTGAATCCACTACATAAAAATCCTGGACAATTTCTTTTCCATTATAACCTACTTTTGCCGACACCTTGCCATAGACCTTAATCGGTACATTATCATAAGCACTTAAAGATTTTTTACCTGGTTTTACATTCAATTGCAAGGTATCTGCCCAATCTCTAGACAATGTTGACACTGCAGCACCAGTGTCCAGTTCCAAGGGAACTAACTTCCCATTAATTACAAAATTCACCACTTGTGACTTCACTGAACATACCTTTTCTTTCACCGAATATAGTCGGTTTTCCTCACCTGCAGCTTCTTCAGACTGGTTACCTTCCTCTACTGCCTTGACCACAGTACCACTACCTCCTCTTCCAGCATTCCCTGGTCGTCTCCTCTCCCAGGCCTTGTTGTTCCTGTTCAGATATTCCCTACACACTCTCTGCAAGTGTCCCTCCTTGTTACAAAAGTTGCATATATATATGCACGAAACTTGCACTTGCTACTTATGTGCTTGTATCCACAGTGTGTACATCTGGTCTGGCCCTGTACGACCATAATTTCCTGAGAAGAAGTCTTACTTCCAAAAGCCCTTTCCAGGTTCAATATCTTCTCGAGCACTGTCCATGAAGTCATCGATTGTAGATCCAAATTTTCTGCCACCAGGTTAGGGAAATAATTCTCCTTTTCCACTGCCATGAACAACTGGTCCCTAAACCTGCCGTCCAACTGTGCTCCGAAGTTGCAGTGGTTAGCCAAAGCCTTCAATTCCGCAAATAAATCCTGTACGGATTCCTGATGCTTTTTCGTTCTCTTCTGGAAATCCATCAAACTCCTGTGATATGATGGTTTCACCACATACTGACGTTTAAGCAAAGCAATCAAGTCTACATAGTTCATTGTGTGCGGTAGCTCAGGTGCACACAAATTTCCGAGAACACTATATGCTTCAGAACCCAGTGAAACTAAGAGTACCGCTTTCTTGGTGGCGTCCTCCTTAATCTCCCGGTACTGAAAGTTTGCTTCCAGCAGGCTGAGCCACAGGTCCAACGAGATCTTGGCAGTGTTTAACGGCTCGATTGACATGGTAGCCATGGCCACGGTGTAGCACACTCCACTGTTATATGCAAAGCGTCCACTCGTCCACACGACGTACCCAGCACTGTCTTGATCCTCACACCACGTCTCGTACCCAGGCTCTCTGCCAGCGATGTTTAATTCTCGTCGCCACTGTTATGGTTTTGGTCAGACAAACAATCTTCGGCCACATGATTTTATTCTCCGCCAGTAACAACAACAAAACAATTATCAGGTACATGAAATATTATTAACAAGATCATAAACAAAAGAGCATCTGCTCCAAACTTGCTACCTCCAACATCTGTAGTACTCAATCCCAACAGCCGCTATGTTCCTACTTAGCGCATCTGGCACAACATGTGCTGGACCAGGCTTGTACAAGATCTGGAATGAGTGGGCCGAAAGTTCGTGAGACCAGCGTGACATACGTGGGCATTTTGTTCGCTTTTTAAACATGTGTGTCAACGCTCTATGGTCTGTGTAAATTACAAAGTGCCACTGAAAAAGGTAAGGCTCGAAATACCTAACTGATTCTACTACTGCCAGTGCCTCCCGATCCGTAGCTGAATAACGAACTTCAGGTCCTTTGACCTTCCTACTGAAATAGGCTGCTGGATGGGGTAAATTATCCGCATCTCGCTGAATTAAGCACCCGCCAATAGCAATACCGCTGGCGTCAGTGTGCACCTCCCACTCTTTCTCAAAATCAGGAATAGCCAATACCGGTGTCGTGATTAGTCGGTCTTTCAGTTTGCGATAGGCCTCGTCATGCTCAGATTTCCATACAAAATTCGCATTTTTCTTTGTCAGCTCAGTCAGTGGTGCTGAAATGCCAGCGAAACCTTCAATATGACGCCGAAAATATCCGGCCGCCCCCAAAAACCAACGCACCTCCTTTGCTGTCCTTGGAGTAGGCATGTCAGCAATGGCGCGGCAAGAATCTGGGTCAGGTCGGATACCGTCTGGGCACACTTGGAACCCCAGAAATTTGAATTTCTGAGCCGCCAGGGTGCTTTTCTGAACGTTAAGCTTGAACCCTGCCTGGTCTAACAACGTCTAAGTCAAGAATTTAATAGGAATATTTTTAGAGAAGTTTGTAAGATCTTACAAACTTCTCTAAATATATTGGTATTAAATTCTTGACCCCTGTCAGAGACTAAAATTTTAGGAGGTCCGAATACAGTAACGAACCTACGCAAGAACGCATCTGCAACCGTACGAGAATCCTTCTGAGGTAATGCAACTAGTGTAGTGTACCTAGACAAATGGTCAACTAGCACCAACACGTATCTATTACCTGAATGACTGTGATGTAAATCAATTATCTCTGCCCCTACACGGTCTAGAGGTTCACGAATTTCAGGAAATTCCTGAAGTGGAGCTTTTACCATAAGGGTACCTTTCCTCCTCTGGCAACGATTGCACGACTTCACGAAATTGATTACTTCAGAAAGTAATCCTGGAAAATAAAATAGAGACTTTGCCTTTAAGTGGGTTTTAACGATCCCCGGATGCCCTGCAATTTTAGATGCATGTGCAAGCTTTAACGCTGATGACTGCAACGCGTCCGGAATAACTAGTTGAAATACTGCTCTATCATTCTGGCTATTAATATAATACAGGCCGCCCTGTTTCATTTCAAAATCATGAATAGGTAATTTTGTTTTCTTTTTCGGGTATTTTCCTCCCTCTAAATACTCAATAATTTCTTTCCATCTAGGCTCGCTCATCTGGTATTCTCTCATTTTATCTGATGGAATGGTTTCAATATTTTCATTAACTTGAACTGCCGCTATGTTCCTGCTTAGCGTATCTGGCACAACATGTGCCAGATACGCGATACGCCAGATTCCAGGCTTGTACAAGATCTGGAATGAGTGGACCGAAAGTTCGTGAGACCAGCGTGACATACGTGAGCATTTTGTTCGCTTTTTAAATATGTGTGTCAACGCTCTATGGTCTGTGTAAATTACAAAGTGCCGCTGAAATAGGTAAGGCTCGAAATACCTAACTGATTCTACTACTGCCAGTGCCTCCCGATCCGTAGCTGAATAACGAACTTCAGGTCCTTTGACCTTCCTACTGAAATAGACTACTGGATGGGGTAAATTATCCGCATCTCGCTGAATTAAGCACCCGCCAATAGCAATACCGCTGGCGTCAGTGTGCACCTCCCACTCTTTCTCAAAATCAGGAATAGCCAATACCGCAATATGCAAATATGTCAATATGTCAGGAATATGCCAATACCAATTATATATAAATGTGTCTGGAAGAGACTTAAAAATCAATTTTGGATAGTGCGCATTATATTTCTTCTTCCTCTTAATTGAAGCTACAACCGGGGGATGGTCGATCATCTCTACTGGGTAGGAAGTCTGTCCCAACTGCAACCTGCAGTTCCTAGCCCCTTTTTGAGCAGACAAGGCATAATCAAATCGCGACAGAAAATCAGTTCCCATTAAGATGTGACCAGGAAAATCAAGGTTCTCTACGATCGTACATGTGTGAGGCTGCAATTCCCCATCAATCTCAAAATTAGCTGTACCTTGACCTACAATCTCAATCTTTTCCCCATTGACCGTTGTTAATGTCTTTGCGCAACGTATAAGACGTGCATACTTAAAATTGCTGAAGGCTGACTTTTTAATTACCGTTGCCTGGCTTCCTGTATCAACAAAAACTGTCAATCTTACACCTTCTACTTTCACCTCAAAAGTAGGCCTACCATCACTAGGAGCCTGCTTTCATGCTTTCGTAGTAGTGACTTTACAGTCCCTCTGTATATGCCCGCGCTTCCCGCAGGAGTAACACCTCCGCGGATCCCTGTTGTTACCCCGCGCAGGGTGGCTCGAACTTGCAGCTGTGGGCTGCTTCCCGCCTGATGAACCCGTGCTACAGTTACTCGGATTGTCCCCCCTCGCCTTTACTTAACGCCTCTACGTATGGGGACGACTGAGCGCCCGATGTCCCTGTGCGCGTCTGCCTGTCTAAGGCTGTGGCGGCCTGTTGGACTAGGTCTTTATAACTCACAAACGCTCCCTCCTCAAATAAAAACGGCCCAATAACAGAAGGTAACGTTTTGCAGAACAATTGTTTGGCTAATCGCTTTGCCTGACTCGAATTTAACCCCGGTTCCGTAGTGAGGTCGTCAACCCTGCTCTTTAATAGTGTCCCGAAATCCTTGACAGTGCTGCGGTCATCCTTCCTAAGTGACTGCAGATAAAAATGAGCCTCATCTTCTGACACCTTTTCCTTGAATCTGTCCCTAATCGCTTGGACAAACTGAGGCCAAGTCGTCAGGTGCTGAAACTCTGTTAGTCTCGCCAGTGGACCGGCTACGTCCACGCAAACCCCCATAGCAAGAGTAATTTTCAAATTATCCTCTGGGACAGCCTCCAGCATCGAACTAATCTGACAAAGCCAGTCTTCCACTCGGCGGTTACGTTCCACCTTAATAAGCGGCAACTCCGTGCCTCTGAGTGTCGGCAGGGTCAACTTGGGAATCAGACTCACAATTCCCGGTTTGCATGACGCGGGGCTACTGGAAGTGGTTGGGCCCTGGGGTTGGGAACTGGTTGAGGTTGGGGTTGGGGTTGAGGTATGGTGTGGGTGGCCTGGGGTTGGGGTGAATTATGGTGTGGGTGGCCTGGGGTTGGGGTGTAGATGGAGGTTGGGGTTGAGGTATGGTGTGGGTGGCCTGGGGTTGGGGTGTGGATGGAGGTTGGGGTTGAGGTATGGTGTGGGTGGCCTCGGGTTGGGGTGTAGATTGAGGTTGGGGTTCAGGTACCGTGTGGGTGGCCTGGGGTTGGGATGGGTATGGGGTGGCCTGGGGTTGGAATGGGTATGGGGTGGTCTGTGGTTGGAATGGGTATAGGGTGGCCTGTTGGAATGGATATGGGGTGGCCTGTTGGAATGGATATGGGGTGGCCTGGGGTTGGAATGGATATGGAGTGGCCTGGGGTTGGGGGAAGGGTGGGTATAGGAATGGAGGTTGGGGCTGGTATAGGAAGTGAGGATGGGGTTGGTATGGGGATTGAGGATGGGGTTGGTATGGGAGGTGGGGTTGGGGTTGTTGTAGTGACGGATGAGGTGTACCTAGGTGTTGTGGTATTGGTGTTATGTGGGGTAGTTCCTGCTGTTGGTGGGGCTGTTCCTGTTCACGTTGAACAGGTTGCTGGAGATGTTCTCTACCGAGCGAAGTGGGACGTCCTACAGTACTAACTGAAGCCCCCCTGTCTAGCTCCCTGTCTGCCCTGTTGGTATGGCGTCGATGTTGTCTGTGGGGGAACCTAAGACGGCTCCCCTCACTCTTGGGACGAATCCTCGCGAGACTCCCCACTCATGTCAATAATCGTATCTGTACTGGAATGAAAAGATACCCTCGCCTGCCCAGTCCCATGCAGAACCCGTGACCCCGTCGCTTCAGTCCCACTGACCCCACCTGTGACGTCAGCTGAGCTACCTGAGCGGTCCCCAGTGGTGTCGGAAGAGGTGCTGTCCTCTACACTTTCACTCCCACTGGTCCCCACTGACTGGTCACTGTCTGGGTTAAACATTTCCTGAGATTTCTGGTGTGCCATGTCTCTTTTAACTACCCTTCAATACGCCCTCGACTCGGACTCACTACAACCGTGATCTTACACAAAAAAAAAATCAACTTTTTCCAAGAGAAAACCAACGAAATTCCCAAAATAGGAAATACAACGATTAATCGAGAGAATCGCTGAAGTGAATTCAATGAATGAGTGTCTGCCCCGCACTTGTGTCTGACCGTGAAATATCCCGCAGTTCTATTACTGAAACCTAAGTCCTCTACGTTAAAAAAAAAAGTTAAAGAATCTAATTTATGTAAAACAATTAAAATGATAACAGTAACTAATGCGCAGACCTCGTGATGGATTAGATAAAGAATATTTACTGTACTTTAACACTAAACGTACTTGAAGTGAGCAGCGTGGCCACTGATGACTGATGGAGCGGGACCAGCTGCACTGAAAAAAACTAAGTCCCGCGCTTTTTCGCTTAAACGCTGAAAAATCACAATTTTTATTCTGAAGGGAAATAACTAGTTTTACTTTACTAAACCGTTCTAGCGGTCAATGTAGACACCCAGGACATATATTTAGCTTGCCAAAATTGAATTTTTATAAAAAAACAGCGTTTTTACTCATATGCTGGACTCTGCCAATTTTCCTGCACTCGAACAAAAAAAATCTATCACCCCAAATATTACAAAACTCCCTTAATTCGCAAAAATGGGTTTCTCGTTCCCAGATATAAATACGTTATTATTTAATACTGACGCTGTATACAGAACAATACTGACACCTCGGGCGGTTTCAACACTCACGAATTCGACTTTTCGTCAAAATCCGAGGTTTTCACCTCAAGTGGACTCTGACAAAATTACAAGATTTTCTCGAAAAATAACTGAATTCGGCAAAAATGTAATTATCACTGTTTAATACTTCAGAACAGAATTACGTCCCTTGCGCGCACTTGAGGGTAATACTGGCCCTAGAATATACATGAAACATGAGAATTCGAATTTTCGCCAAAATGTACGATTCTAGCCCAAGCTGGACTTCGAAAATTTTCCACCTACGTTTCTACTGAAAACAGAATTCTAAGTCTAAAAACGCAATTATACCGTCTTACTGGTAAAACTAGAAAATATCATCCGCATCGACTGGGGAATCCTAATGACACCCAGATCATACACTTGACCCACGAATACAAATTAATTACAGTTAACGACTTTCCGACGTTGACTTAGCTGAAAACTTATCCCAAAATACTTAGAAATATTTCCACGTGCTCTTTCAAACATTTACAACGAAAATTACTATCCCTTAACAAACTCCTTCACTAACTATAGTGACCGACATATAGCTCTAAGTCCAGAGGATTAACTACAAAACCACACCTCTGACTTAGACTAATACAACAGGGACTAGCAAAACTTAATGTATGGACTTAGCCTAATATACAAGAAAATACTAACACTTGGGAAAAAAATTTAACCAGGATTGAATTTAGGAAAAAAAAAAAATTAATCTCTAGAACAACGCAAATAAACGGAATTACTTTATAAATTTAAGTATACTTAATTCAATGATACACTAGACTTAATCCTATAATTGCTCCTACCGGCTCGCCATACCGCACCTAGCCTAGGGGTCTCGACCATCTAGATTCTAACAGAGCGACACGCAGCTTTCAGCAACAATTAAGACTAGAGACAACTCAACCTCCACTAAGTGTGCTATCACTTAGTCGTTGAATCGCTGCTAGGTAGGTTACTAGTCCGTCCCTTGGAGGCCGCAACGCCCTTCACGGATTGACGTTTTTCCCAGCGTTTTGGGTCGTCTAACAACGCCCTCGGACTATCTCCTGGCGTCCCACAGATAAATCCGCCCAGACAGCCCACAAGGAACTGCTGTTGAGAGTATGGCGGCTCCCAACACCTCTGAATCAATTGCAATGGGTCGAGTAAGGTGCCCAGTCCAATCAACTCGGAGCGGTCTCCTACTCAATAATCTTAACAGCCTAATCTTACTAACTAAACCTTAACCGTATCAGCCCGCACGACCACGATTCGCCAATCCCAACTCAACCGCACTGTTGTGAGGCGCACTGCTAATCCTGGTCCACGGCTGACTCCCTAGCATCCACGCACGTGTCCGATAGCTAGATGCGTGAGCCTTTAAACAATTTCAAACAAAATTGTTGAAACCACCGCTGTGCACCATTGTAACACGGTGAGGGGGTTCTCGAATGACCTTTTCTCCCTTTACTCTCCCTCTGCCCGTATCTTACTTTTGTTCTCTAGCAAGGGACCCCAAAACTTTCACTTAAGCCGACCCCACGCCACGTGGTCTCAAGACGATTGACCGACTTTAAATTCTACAACCCGTATGACGTGGACTAGGCTTCTAGCTAAACCCTAGGGTCGCCTTTCCACCGCCACCACCAGACCAGTTACCCTGAGCAATGATCGAGGTCTGGATCGATCATGCTAATCAATAACTTTGGGGCTTGATCCCCACTACTAACAAATAACCTTGGATCTTATTAAGTGTGGAATTAAAAATCAATGGGAATACTGAATTATGACTCGTGTTAGAATCGGCGCCCAATTCAACTCTGCCTCGTGGGGACCACGTGACAAGGACAAATTCATATAAATATAACACACACATGGAAAATAATGCAAATGCAAATTAATAACTAATTAATTTATTCAAAACTAAAACAAACTCTAAGAAATGGCACTCCCTAATTGACCAGATCGGCAATGAGTGACCTATTCCCTACAATTACTCGTAAAGCAACTCTACCTTCGGCGACCAGCTAGATGTTCGTGCTGTCTGGAGGCCGATGATGGGAAGGCCACCTGCCCGAGCTGCTACTCAAACCACACTGATCTCTGCTCGGCTAGCCCTACCCAGACCAGAGCATTGTATCCTTCCACCTAGTCTAAGTTTTACCAAGTTACTAGCACGGCTTAAGTTTTAACAACTAACCTCTGTTACACTGAATGATCCAGATTGGTTGAATTATTTATCTGAAGTTAAATTGCACAAGCATCTTAAGGAAGAGCTACTCCCGATCACAAAATGGTTATTTGACCTTTGAGAAATAGAGGACATGAAATCCTCTGGTGACCTATGACCGCCAGGTCACTCAGCCTTATAGCCTAATTCTGGCTCGTGACGTCACTGATGGTGACTTAACTCACGTCTCCTAATAATTAGAATACTTTTGATATTATAAATTAATACTATACAATACAATTTGAATACAAAATTAATAGAGGCTAATTTCTCTAAATAAGTGAATACTATAGAATGATTCCTAATACGAAACTATGAACAAAGACGCCAGCCATTTTGTGACTCAGACTTGCTAATCCCCAGTGACGTAATGTTGAGGTCAGGTCCCTACACGAGACTTCTGGAACCTTCTGGATAATTCTTACAACAAACCTTGTTTGTTACATGGTAATGACACCATGGCTGGTGGTGATGCCATGGCTGGTGATGACACCATGGCTGGTGGTAACACCATGGCTGGTGGTAACGCCATGGCTGGTTATCACGCCATGGCTGGTTATAACACCATGGCTGGTGGTGACTCTATAGCTGTTGGTGATGCTATGGCTGGTGGTGACGCTATGGCTGGTGGTGACGCCATTGCTAGTGGTGACGCCATGGCTGAAGATGATGCAATAGCTGGTGGTGATGTCATGGCTAGTGGTGATGCCATGGCTGGTGGTGAAGCCATGGCTGGTGGTGATGCCATGGCTGGTGGTGACTCCATGGCTGGTGGTAATGCCATCGCTGGTGGTGACGCCATGGCTGATGGTGATGCCAATATGGCTGGTGATGACACCATGGCTGGTGGTGACACCATGGCTGGTGATGACGCCATGGCTGGTGATGACGCCATGGCTTGTGGAAACGCAATGGGTGGTGGTGACGCCATGGTTGGAGTGACGCCATGGCTGGTGATGACGCCATGGCTGGTGATGACACCAGTAGTAGTAGGGATGAAGAATCAGCGGCCTCTTTTTTTTGGGGGGGAAAAGAGGCCCATACATCTTCAGGGGTTTCAGGTAAATTAGGGAAGAGGACGATACGGCACACCGGATTCAACGAACTTTGGAAAGAGGCCCATACGTCTTCAGGGGTTTCAGGTGAATTTGGGCAGATACTGATTTGGAATTAAGGAATTCTTATGAGGAAAATAATTTCTGAGATCTTAGAAGTTTGTTAAGAGTTCTTATGAGGAAAATACGATCATAGAAGTTTGTTAAGAGTTCTTATGGGAGAAATTCAAATTCCTCTTTAGCGCTTTATGGTTTTCAGGTGAATTTGGGCAGTCACAGATTTGGAATTAAGGAATTCTTATGAGGAAAATAATTTTTGATATTTTAGAAGTTTGTTAAGAGTTCTTATGATGAAAATAAGTAGGAAAATCTTAAAGAAAAATTCAGGAAAAAATCCCCTTTAGGACACAGCATTTCCAGGTAAAACTCTACAAACATATTTTACCTGTTTTCAAAACCTCGTAATTTTCAAAGACCATTTTCAGAGAATATTGTCTTAAACGTTTTGTTAAGGAAAACAGATATCTTAGTCATGACTTTAAGTTTTATAACCATTTACGGCTGTTTCACCTGTAAAGACCCAAAAATAGTCAGAGACAATTTAAAGCTCAAATTTCATCAGAGGCCAGGTTATGCCTGAAAATAATTGGAGTCAAGTTTTACCCTGAAAATTAACAAGAGTCCTGTTGTTAACCTAAATTATTCAGAG
This sequence comes from Procambarus clarkii, assembly GCF_020424385.1. Taxonomy (NCBI): domain Eukaryota; kingdom Metazoa; phylum Arthropoda; class Malacostraca; order Decapoda; family Cambaridae; genus Procambarus; species Procambarus clarkii. Next base: position 130,645 of record NW_025560479.1, read on the forward strand.
TCAACTTTGGGAGCAAAATTCAGAGTCCAGTTTGTACCTGAAAATATTCAGAGTCCAGTTTGTACCTGAAAATATTCAGAGTCCAGTTGTGGACAGAAATTTATCAGAGTCCAGTTAATGCCTGAAAATAATCAGAGTCAAGTCTTACTCTGAAAATTAACAGAGTCCACTTTGTGCCCAAAAATATTCAGAATCCACTCTGTGAGCAAAATTAGTCAGAGTCCGTTTGTAGACAGAAATTCGCCAGAGTCCAGTAAAGACCAAAAATTCATCAGAAGCCACTTTGTGCCAAAAATATTCAGTCAAGTTCATGATCGAAATTAATCAGACTCCAATTGAAGACCAAAATTTGCTAGAGACCACATTTTCGCTACTAATAGCCCAATTTCCACGAAATTTAAACTGTCATATTCCAGACGTAGTGAAATATATGAAGTTAGTAAGCAAGTTCTAGCTCCTGTCTCCCTCCATAGTTCCCTCTCGTATCTTCGTTAATACCTATTCAATTTCCCTGAAACTTATACTCTCTGTATATCAGACACAGTAAATAGGATCAAGTCAGTTACTGAGCTCCAGCTCATGTCCTCCACCTTAGTTCATTGTTCATCAAATTAATTCAGATCAAGTTCCTCTGCAGTCTATCAAAGTAATCATCATGGCCTTTAATACCCTTTTTGTACTCAGTTATGTAATATGCACACGGTCATATAACACCTTTACATTCAATACCTTTTGTTTACCCAAGTAAGCAATAATCACACAGTCAAAATCTCACCTTACCCTTTCCCTCCTTTACCTTCTCATCCCCCAACTTATCCAAACCTTCAATAATCGTACTGTATTTGCATATTTTCTCTATATTCACTGTGTTCTTCACATTCTTTTCCATGTTTTGTGGTTCACTCCATGTTCTACAAATGTTACAGCGTGCTCAGTTCATATTTTTTCACCAGTTTCTCAATTTTTCTCTGTTTTCTACCATTTTCCCCGTATGTTCACTATGTTCTTTGTCATGTTTTCATGGACGTCATATGTTCTCTGTACAACTTTTATAGTCAATATTCATGTTCTCAATGTTCTTAGCTTGTTCTTCACATGTTCAGTGTTCATTTTTTTGTATTCCCTATGTTCCATATCATGTCTTCATGTTCTCTGTAAGTTCATATTCCCTGCATGTTCACTGTGTTTATCAACTTTTTCTACATGTTTTCTGTGTTCCCCGTATGTTCACTGTGTTCATTCCCTTACTTAATCTCAATTTTTTATGTTCTTTGTTTCTTTAAACCAATTGTTTCTCCCATTCACTAACTAGTTCTTTGTCAAATATTATAAACCACAATACAGTTCCCCCAACATATTTAGTCACCCAATTATATTTGCAAAATTATGTCAAAGTAATTCTCGTAGTCAACTTAATATTTCTTACCATCACTGTTCTTAACTAAAATAATCTTTCTCTTAGCTAAAAATAGTCAAAGGAAACCTTCCAATACTGTTCATAACTAACTTTATCCATCGTCCAGTAACTGAAAATAGTCTTGTTCATCATTTCTTAACAGCCATTATGTTTCGTCAAGTAAGAAAAAATAGCTAAAGATATCTTTCATCGCTGTTGTTAATTGACATTATACTTTGAGGAGCACAAAAAATAGTCTCCGTCATCACATTTTCTTGTTTGTCCTCAACTAACAATAGTCAAATGGAACATCGTTCTACACTTTTGTAGCTGACAGTATACTTCAATGAGTAAGAAAAATAGTCAAAGACACTCTTCGAGACATCAAAGACTTACTCATTTCATCAAAGTTGCACTCAAAGACATCCTTTGAGATATCAAAGACACTCTTTGAGACATTAAAGACACTCTTTGAGACACCGAAGTTACTCTTCGAGACATCAAGGCCACACTCAGATACACCCAAACTTATTCTTCGTCCATCAAAGTTATTCTCAGAGATATCTAAAGTTATACTCAGAGACTTCTAAAGTTAATCTCGGTCATCAAAGTTAATCTCTAAGTCTTCATAATTATTCAGTGAATCTATCTGAGACATCCTCATTCAACAAAGCTGTCCTCAGAGCCATCAAAAAGTTAAATACTGTCATCAAGTTAATTTCTAAGTATCCTTTTGTACATCAGAGAAGCTTTCTAAGATATCATTGTTCATCAAAGTTATTCTCAGAGACATCTAAAGTTATTCTCAGAGACATCTAAAATTATTTTCAGAGACACCAGAGTCATCATAACTTATTTTCAGGGCTACCAAAAGTTATTCTCAGTCATCATAGGTGTTGCCAGAGTCATCAAAGGTATTCTCAGAGTCATCTAAGGTAATCTCTAACTCACTCTCGTTCATCAAAAGTTGTTCTATAAGACATCAAAGTCATCTAAAGTTATTCTCTGAGCTATCAAAAATACTACTCATGTTCTCAAATGTCTTCAAAGATATTTTCAGAGTCATTAGAGGTAATCTCTAACTCACATTCGTTCGTCATAATCATTCTCTAAGTCATTAAAGTTGTTCTCTAAGACATCAAAGTCATTCTCAGAGTCATCAAAAGTTATTCTTAGTCATCAAAGGAAATTTCTAAGTTAATTTCATTTATCAAAGTTATTTTTTAAGTCATGAAAGTTATTCTCAGAGACATTAAAAATTAATCTCAGTCATCAAAAAGATAATCCCAGTCATCAAATGTTATTCTCTAAGTAACCTTTCGTTCATCAGAGAAGCTTTCTAAAAATCTTAGTTCATCAAAGTTGTTCTCTACATCATAAAAGTTATTCGCTAAGTAACCATTCGTTCGTCAGAGAAGCTTTCAAATACATCAAAGTTGTTCTCTAAGACATCAAAGTTATTTTCAGAGCCACCTTCGTTAATCAAAGAAAGTCACCTACTTCCAACAAGTTATTCTTTAAGACATCTTCAGTCATACAATTTCTCTCCAAAATATAACTAGTTCAGCTTTTCATATTAAACCTGCACTTCTGTTAAAATATATTTTCTTAGACACTTTACCTTTAAAACTGTTCTCTGTACAACACTGCTAAAGCCTACCTAACCTATCGTCCCCACCCAATGTTACTTACTTACCTAACATAACGTTCCTAAACCTAACCTAGCTTACATAACCTAACCTAACTAACCCTATCCTTACTTAACTTACCCAACCTAACTTAACTAACCCAACCTAACCTAATTTGCATAACCTAACTTATCTTACCCAATATAACCTAACCTAACTTAACTTAAATAACCTAACCTAACTTAACTTGCTTAACCTAACCTAACTTACCCAACCTAACTTAGCTTGCATAACCAAACCTAACCTAAGTTGCATAACCTAACCTTACCTAACTTAACCTAACATATCCTAACTTACCCGACCTAACCTAACCTAACTTAACTAACCAAACTTAACCTAACATAACTTACCTAACCTATCATACCTAACCTAACCTAACTTACCTATCCTAACTTAACTTACCTAACCTAACTTAACCTAACTTACATAACCTAACTTACCCTTCCTAACTTAACTAACCCAACCTAACCTAACCTAACTTGCAGAACCTAACCTTCCCAACCTAACCAAACCTAACTTAACTAACCTAACCTAACTTGCATAACCTAACCTAACTTGCATAACCTAACCTAATTTGCATAACCTGTAACAAACTAGGCTGTTGTAAGAATTATCCGGAAGGTTCCAGAAGTCGTGTAAGGACCTGACCTCACAACGCGCATTCCTCTGGGGATTAGCAAGTCTGAGTCACAAAATGGCTGACATCTTTGTTCATAGCTTCCTATAAGGAACCATTCTATAGTATTCACTTATTTAGAGAAATTTGCCTTTATTCATTTTGCATTCAAATTGTATTGTATCATATTACTGTTTATAATATCAAAAGTAGTCTAATTATTAGGAGAATGAGTTTAAGTCACCATCAGTGACGTCACTATCCATGACTAGACCTCGGCGCGGAAGAATTTGAGTTACCTGGCGGTCATAGGTCAACAGTTTCCACATTCAGTAATTCTTAAAGGTCAAATAGCCATTTTGGGACCGGGAATAGCCCTTCCTTAAGAGGCTTGAGTAATTTAACTTCAGTAAAATATTTCAACCAATCTGGATCAATTCAGCGCAACAGAGTTTAATAGTTAAACTTAAGCCTGGCTAGTAACGTGGTAAAACTTAGACTATGCGGAAGGATACAATGCTCTAGTCTGGGGAAGACCAGACGAGAAGAGATCAGTGTGGGATCGAGATCAACTGGGGGAGGTCAACCATCTCACCTCTCCCCCAAGACCAGCACTCCACCCAAGCTGGTCAACATAGAGGTATAGTTGCTAGTGTTATTTATAGGGATAGCCAATTCATTACCGATCTGGTCAATTAGGGAGTGTTCAAGTAGGGAGTGCTAACAATTTAGATTTTGCTTAATTTTTAATAAATTAATCAGTTAATAATCTGCATTTTCATTATTTCCATGTGTTTGTTATATGTATGTGAATTGGTCCTTGTCACCTGGTCCCCATGAGATAGAGTTGAATTGGGTGCTGATTCTAACATCGAATCGGAATTCATCATTCCCGTTCAATTTGTGGGAACCGACCTGTGAGATTTATATTTATTTAATTTATATGAATTTATATTTACGTTAATTTATATACTTCGATAGCAATTTGTATAATGATAAGTGGACTGTATTTCTGCAATAATCTCTTAATCTCACAAATCGATCCTCTACACATTAGGGGGGGTTATTAAATTAATATATATGCAGCCAATCAAACTACAGTAACTACATACATTGAAAAGGTTCCTTATCTTATAGTACAGCAGGTTAGTCCACCAGGTATAACTAGGGTGTAGACACCAAATTATCCTCTTTGAGGTAGTTTCCATCACCAGTAACTGGTGCACAAAATCTTGCATCCTCGTCTTGACCTGTCAAAAGTGCGCTAGCTGTGAAGCCAGAATCCTATATATGACAAGCTATATCAGAGAAAACACTATACAGTACATGGAACAATAAAGACCTGGCTTAATTACCTTTAGTTTGAGGCTTCCACGTGATCTAACCGGGTAACCCTATATCCTGACATTAATGGCCATAAATGAATGATAAACGGGTTTCGGATAGACACTTAACTTGAATTTGTAGACAGCGTGTTGACAATGGTACACCTTTGGTTTCCATAACACTACGTCCAAGTAAATTTAACAGGAGCCGAATTTGCTCCCGTGTGAGCCTCTGGTCTCATAAACAATGGCTGTTTAACACTCCATACTATTGACGTTACTGGCCGACATTGTCCAGATATGATAGGAGCTAAATTTGCTTCACACGTCTCGGAGGTGACACAACAATGGCTCCCTCCTTCCTCCCTGACGCCTGGCCTACTTTGTCCACATATCAGAAAGTGATAGAAGGGTCACATTTACTCTACTTTAATATTGATAATTAAGTTAATTTATATAAGATGTTTTATGATGGTAAAGTCCAAAGACTAATGTATTTAAGAATAATTCCCAGCAGAATAGCTGGTCAATTTATAATGGTATGTGGTGATGATATCCCGTTTTCTTTAGACGGTAATTCCACTACAAGTTACGTTTTCTATGGGTAACTTGTTTATACAATACAGCTATTATCTGTATGATTATTAAATGGTGTCGGATTTTCCGACATAATTCCCCAGGGGGCTGCTCACGGGTCGAAGTCCTATTTAGAACAGACGAACACCGATGCTCCTCCTTCGAATTATTAGATTAATCACACATTTGTGCGTCTGTTCGTACAGGACGGATGTCCCGTACTAGAGTTGCAGGGGTTAGAAGTCTAATGCGATTTCATTTCCCTGTCAACTCTTGAAAGGCTAATATTCAAGCCTTATTACATATTATTTAACCCAGAAGACTGGATGTGATCAAGTACTACAGTCAAGTATGATTCAGGGACTGCAGTGAGATCAGTGACATTAGATATAACTTGAAGTTTCTTCAGGTAACTGGTCACTGATATATAAACACTGAGGCCCATGGAATACATCTTGATTAAATAATAAATGTATCAAATCAGTCATCAGATTTATTGGGGTTTAATTTAGTTAATTGATTCAGAAGATTGAATAGCTCATCATTAAAGTAAAGTATGGTTCCGAGACTGCAGTGGGTTCAGTGACATTGGTCGCAGTGACTTGTAGCTGTTTTAGGCTACTGTTCACTGATTTGCCACTGAGGCCTCATGAACTCATCTCCAGCTTTAAATGATGATACTAACATCAACCTCTGTTACTATAGTCAGCTGTAATCTCCTTAGTATAATGCTACTGGAGAAATATAATCAGCTGACAAATTTAGATTTCTACTGGTATTGTTTATCTGCAGGCATAGGTCTCTTCAGGCTTGATACTGGGCCTGAGAGTAATTTACCTCCTGCAGAGTTTAACATGGTTATGCCCTGATATTTAGTAGGGCTACCGATGAATCGATGACAATAGGGCTACCGATGAATCGATGTCTGTCCCTACAAGGAGACCGAAGTCGGTGAGGTGATCAGACTTAATATTATCTGCCAATTTTATTCCTCTATTTTTCAGGAATTTGGCTGTTGCTCTCAGACCTTGAACTTGTAGGTCTACTGGTATTTTGTCCACCACAATGGCTTGTACTCGACAGACGTACCTGCCTAAGCGTACTGATGGTTGTACCACCTGGAAGACTTGAGGTCCTGCATCTGTTACAAACCCTGAGATGTTGAATGACATCTGGGCTACAGGCCTTAATTGTAATTCATCTGCCAACCTTTTAGGGATGTATGTTCTTTGGGATCCTTGGTCAAACAACCCACGGGTATGGACCTTGGCCCTCTTATTCAGGATGGTAATTTGGGCAGTAGGCAAAGTCGTATTACCTTTAGACTTTGCTGATTGGACACTCTTTGTTGGTTGCACCTTGCAGTACTGTACTGTGGTGGGAATGCTATCTTCCACCTTGGGGTTTGGAGACGTTGTTTTGGTGTCTCTGCACAATGCTGCATGGTGTTGACCTTTGTTACACCTATTACAGGTGTGTAATTGGGTATCACAGTCCTTGATGTTATGTTTCCTGAGGCACCTCGTGCAATGTTGCAAATCTTCGAGTCGCTCTACACGGGCGTCACTATCAGGAAAATTAGGGCAGTGGTACATTGAATGTTTCTCATTGCAGAACAAACATGTTCCATAGTTTCCAGTACCCTTTGGTGTCACGTTCTTGGGTGACACAGTAACTATAGGCTTGGAGGGTCCCACTGCATATACGCCCACACTGTTACTGTTCCACTTTGGTGTTGAATTATATTGTCTAGATTGATTTGGTGTACCTTTGGTACTCTGTGGTTTACTATTATTGGTTTCTGAGGGTTTACTTGGTGGTTTTAATTTGTCATGTGTTCGTAATTGATGAACTACTGACTTTAAACCTTCAGATATTTCATTCATAGATAAGATGCTTTTATTGTAATGAGCACTCATTTGTCTCAATATGTCCCTAGGTATTTTCTCCTGGACAATTATTTTCAAGACCCACTCAGCCCCGTTTGTATCTGCTGTCAGGCTGAGGGCATTGATCAATGATTCTACCTCCAGCTTGAAGACTTGGAGTGAATCAGCTGAAGCCTCCGGTGGGGGTAAATGCAACAGCTCATGAACTAAATGTGATGTTCTTACTTCTGGATCAGCATAATTATCCTTGAGGAGTTTTACTGCCAGATCATAGCCGTCATTAGTTAATCTCAGATGGGATACTACTGTTTTAGCCTCACCTGATAATTGGCCTTGCAAATAAGAGAATTTACTACTCTTTGGTAAAGATTGTTTTGAGTCTACAAGGTCAACGAATTTGTTCCAAAATTCGTCCCAATCTTCCTCATCTTTTCCTGAGAAAGTGGGTAAATTAATTGGAGGGAGTCGAGCTTCTGCTTGACTCGTATTAGATGCAACTGTTGTTGTTGTTGCTGTTGCCTTGTTCTGGGCAATTAATTTGACATAAGGCTGTAACGTGGCCTGAGTGTGATCTTCATAATTCGCTAGATCAACCATAATGTCGTCTATTTCTGTTTCTGATAAATTAGTGTTGGCAAGTTCAGCCACATATGTTGCTATTTGGCATTTGATTTGCTCAAATTTACCTGCAGCTGCTTGATAATAGCTTTCCAGGTCAGCATAATCAACTGTTGATTGTTGTGACAAATCTTCACATTTCTTGATCTGTCTTGTTAAGTGGCCTTTAAGACCTGCAAGGGTTCTTTTCATTCTCCCTGCATTATCCATACTGGCTAGTTGGTGAAGCCTTGTGGGACTTGTACTTGGGCTGCTCATAATACTGAACAAACACTAATGGTAGCCTAGGGTAAATTCTGCACTCACTAGGCAATAATCCTACCTCTACTAGAGGTTAGCACTTAAAATTAATACACATTATATATATACAATCATCCACACTAATGATTTGAGTGATAAACCAGTGTCACTGGAAGTACCTTTAGGTTAGCTCTTCTATATCACCCTAGGATGGTAGAGACACTAATTAATCACTCAAAGGTGTAATGATCATAAGTAAATTATTATATATACAACTCAACTCGAGTTGATAAAAATTACACCCAAAATAGGGTCTGGACCATTCATTAATGGTGTTAGGTTATTCAATATAGTACAACTGACTATGGTAATAATGGGACTAGGATGAACAATAATAGTTCAACTAGTCATATCCTACCCTGTTGTGGGTTGGCAATTAGTAAATATTATACTGTGATCACTAGTGCAATATATATTAAATAATTCTCTATTTTGGAGAAATAATATACACAATTATTGATAATAGCCTCTTAATTAGCCTCTATGAAACTTCTAATATTATCTAGAAGTATTAAATATTATTAGTGACCTCGCGAAATAAAGTCCACAAAATTCGTAGATAATCTCTCGCGAAATGTAACACCACGAAATCCGTGAACAATATCGCGAAGACACAGTCACTAATTTGGCTGGCTTCTATATTAGCGCTGTCATTTCACAGAATAACACGCCACCAAATATCTGTGGGTGTGCATGAAACCGCTGACGAAGCTGATCTGGGCTGAGGGAGGCTCCTGAGCTCCCACGAGGCAACGCCGCTATCTTTGACTGGCTGGCCTTGTTTAAATCACACTGCACTAGTATATTTAATGAATCCACTGGTTAACTGGTTCATCCGGTACTAAGATGACCAAATGTGGGTTCAAAGGATCAAATAATCCGTCATCCGGTTCGAAGATGACCAAATAATGTGGGAACCGACCTGTGAGATTTATATTTACGTTAATTTATATACTTCGATAGCAATTTGTATAATGATAAGTGGACTGTATTTCTGCAATAATCTCTTAATCTCACAAATCGATCCTCTACACATTAGGGGGGGTTATTAAATTAATATATATGCAGCCAATCAAACTACAGTAACTACATACATTGAAAAGGTTCCTTATCTTATAGTACAGCAGGTTAGTCCACTAGGTATAACTAGGGTGTAGACACCAAATTATCCTCTTTGAGGTAGTTTCCATCACCCAGTAACTGGTGCACAAAATCTTGCATCCTCGTCTTGACCTGTCAAAAGTGCGCTAGCTGTGAAGCCAGAATCCTATATATGACAAGCTATATCAGAGAAAACACTATACAGTACATGGAACAATAAAGACCTGGCTTAATTACCTTTAGTTTGAGGCTTCCACGTGATCTAACCGGGTCACCCTATATCCTGACATTAATGGCCATAAATGAATGATAAACGGGTTTCGGATAGACACTTAACTTGAATTTGTAGACAGCGTGTTGACAATGGTACACCTTTGGTTTCCATAACACTACGTCCAAGTAAATTTAACAGGAGCTGAATTTGCTCCCATGTGAGCCTCTGGTCTCATAAACAATGGCTGTTTAACACTCCATACTATTGACGTTACTGGCCGACATTGTCCAGATATGATAGGAGCTAAATTTGCTCCACACGTCTCGGAGGTGACACAACAATGGCTCCCTCCTTCCTCCCTGACGCCTGGCCTACTTTGTCCACATGTCAGAAAGTGATAGAAGGGTCACATTTACTCTACTTTAATATTGATAATTAAGTTAATTTATATAAGATGTTTTATGATGGTAAAGTCCAAAGACTAATGTATTTAAGAATAATTCCCAGCAGAATAGCTGGTCAATTTATAATGGTATGTGGTGATGATATCCCGTTTTCTTTAGACGGTAATTCCACTACAAGTTACGTTTTCTATGGGTAACTTGTTTATACAATACAGCTATTATCTGTATGATTATTAAATGGTGTCGGATTTTCCGACACAATTAATTCCACACTTAAGATCTTAAAGGGTATCGGTTATAGTGGGGATCAAGCCCCAAGGTTGATTAATTAGCATGATCGATCCAGACCTCGATCATTGCTCAGTGCAAGGTCTGGTGGTGGCAGCGTAAAGGCGACCCTAGGGTTTTGCTAGAAGCCTAGTCCACGTCATACGGGTTGTAGAATCTCAAGTCGGTAAATCGGCATGAGACCACGTGGCGTGGGGTCGGCTCAAGTGAAAGTTTTGGGGTCCCTTGGTAGAAAATAAAAAGTAAAAATACGGGTAGAGGGAGTAAAAGGTAGGAAAGATCATTCGAGAACCCCCCCCCCCTGGGTTACAAACCTAACCTAACCTAACATAGCTTACTTAACCTATCATACCTAACCTAACCTAAATTAGCTTGTATAACCTAACCTAGTTTACATAACCTAACCTAACTTACCTATCTTATCTTAACTAACCTAATCTAACTTAACTTACCTATCCTAACTTAACTAACCTAACTTAACTTACCTTACCTAACCTACCTTAACCTAACCTTACTTACCTAACCTAGCTTACATACCCTATCTTACCTAACCTATCTTAACTTAACCTACATAACCTCCCTTACATAACCTATCCTAACCTAACTTACCTAACCTAACGTACCTTACCTAACTTAACCAAGCCTAACTTACCTAACCTATCCTTGTCTAACTTAACCTAACCTAACTTACATAATCTAACTTAACGTAACCTAACTTAAAGTAAATTACCTAACTTAACCTTACGTACCCAAACTGATGTAACCTAACTCACCTAGTCCAACCAGACATGACCTAACTTACATAATTATTCCTGCTTATCTTCTGTGTTTTGTCAATCAATGTCGCATATTCATTTGTTCGTTTCAATAGTTAATTTCTCAAATGATAATTTATGTATTTCAAGTGCTATTTGTTAAAGATTGGGTATTTAATCATTTCAAAGGATTTTTGTTATATATGGGCATTTGTTCGTTTCAATTGTTATTTTTCTCAAATGGTGGTTTACGCATTTCAAGTGCTATTTGTTAAAGATTGGGTGTTTAAGCATTTCAAAGGATTTTTGTTACATATGGGCATTTTACTTGTTTCAAGGGTTAATTTCTCAAATGGTCATTTTGCATATCAAGGGTTATTTGTTAAAGATTGGGTGTTTAAGCATTTCAAAGGATTTTTGTTATATATGGGCATTTACTCGTTTCAAGGGTTAATTTCTCAAATGGTCATTTTTGCATTTCAAGGGTTATTTGTTAAAGTTTATCACGTTGCTCATAAGTTGTATTTATTATGTTATAATTGTTCTTATTCTTCCACCCCTTAACCTAACCTCTTTAATCTCAGTGTATTCATTATGTTGGATATCATTTGTTCTTATTCCCCAACCCTTTAACCTAACCTTTCAGATGTAGTTTATTGTTTTTTGACGTATTTCTTGAATATATTATCCTTTTCCTAACCTTTCAGATGTAGTTTTGTTTCTCCTTTTTGTATATTTTACCCTAACCCACCATCCCACTTAACCTTCCTTCCTTCTTTTACTTTGTTTTCACATATAAGTTCATTCTTTATCTTAGTAATAATATAAGTACAGTAGTAAAGAGACAGATCTACTAAGACTTGAAATTGAGAAAAACAAGAGAGCACGAGAGTGAGAGCATGGGATCAAAGAAGAGAGAATGAGAGTGTGAGAGCATGGGATCAAAGAAGAGAGAGAATGAGAGAGTGTGAGAGCATTGGAGCACTAAGACTTGAATATGAGAAAAAAATAAGTGAATAAGAGAGAGTGAGAGCATGGGAGCATTAAGACCTGAATTTGAGAAAAATAAGAGCATTGGAGCATATGAGTGAGACAGAGGGGGAGGAAGAGAGAGAGAGAGAAAAGGGGAGATAGGAAGAAGATATAGAGAAAAAGGGGGTTAGAAGGATGCAGATAGAGAAAAAGGGGGAGAGAAGGTGTAGGAGAAACAAAGTAAAAGAAGGAAGAAAGGTTAGGTGGTATGGTGGGTTTGGGTAAAATATACAAAAAAGAGAAGCAAAACTACATCTGAAAGGTTAGGAAAAGGATAATATATTCAAGAAATACGTCAAAACACAATAAACTACATCTGAAGGTTAAAGGGTTGGGGAATAAGAACAAATGATATCCAACATAATGAATACACTGAGATTAAAGAGGTTAGGTTAAGGGGTGGAAGAATAAGAACAATTATAACATAATAAATACAACTTATGAGCAACTTGATGAACTTTAACAAATAACTCTTGAAATGCATAAATGACCATTTGAGAAATTAACCCCTGAAACGAGTAAATGCCCATATATAAAAGAATCCTTTGAAATGCTTAAACACCCAATCTTTAACAAATAACCCTTGATAATGACCATATGAGAAATTAACCCTTGACACAAGTATAATGCCTATATATAACAAAAATCCTTTGAAATGCTTAAACACCCAATCTTTAACAAATAGCACTTGAAATGTGTAAACCACCATTTGAGAAAAATAACAATTGAAAGGAACAAATGCCCATATATAACAAAAATCCTTTGAAATGCTTAAATACCCAATCTTTAACAAATAGCACATGAAATGCATAAATGATCATTTGAGAAATTAACTATTGAAACGATCAAATGAATATGCGACATTGATTGACGAAACACAAAAGATACGCAGGAATAATTATATAAGTTAGGTCATGTCTGGTTGGACTAGGTGAGTTAGGTTACGTCAGTTTGGGTATGTAAGGTTACGTTAGGTAATTTACTTTAAGTTAGGTTACGTTAAGTTAGATTATGCAAGTTAGGTTAGGTTAAGTTAGGCAAGGATAGGTTAGGTAAGTTAGGTTAGGTTAAGTTAGGTAAGGTACATTAGGTTAGGTAAGTTAGGTTAGGATAGGTTATGTAAGCTAGGTTAGGTAAGTTAGGGTAGGTAAGCTAGGTAATGTAGGTTAGGTTAGGTAAGTTAGGTTAGGTTAAGATAGGTTAGGTAAGATAGGTTATGTAAGCTAGGTTAGGTAAGTAAGGTTAGGTTAAGGTAGGTTAGGTAAGGTAAGTTAGGTTAGGTTAGTTAAGTTAGGATAGGTAAGTTAAGTTAGGTTAGTTAAGTTAGGATAGGTAAGTTAGGTTACGTTAGGTTATGTAAGCTAGGTTAGGTAAGTTAGGGGTAGGTAAGTTAGGTTAGGTAAGTTAGGCTAAGTTAGGTTAGGTTATACAAGCTAGGTTAGGTTAGGTATGATAGGTTAAGTAAGTTATGTTAGGTTAGGTTCGGTAAGTTAGGTTTGTGTAAGTTAAGTTAGGTTAGGTTATGCAAGTTAGGGTAGGTTAGTTAGGTTAGGTTAGGTTGGGTAGGTTAGGTTAGGTTGGGTTAGTTAAGTTAGGAAGGGTAAGTTAGGTTAAGTTAGGTTAGGTAAGTATTACGGACCGTGAGTCCAGCGTCTGAGCACGGAGCAGTGACGACAACGCCATCTGTGGGTCAGCTCCCGAAACCCCCTCCAAATGGACGCCGCCATCTAGTGAGGACGAGATATACCGGCCACAGGGCCTGGTTTCCGGTCCTAATCAGCTCGTGACATAGCCGCTGCTGACCTCTGGTGAGGTAACGCTTAGACAGCAACGCCATCTATGGAGTGGATAGGTGGGCGTTTGTGTCTAAGCGTGTAAGTGAGGTGCCCTAGAGTGTAACTAGTACTGATGACGTGTCTGATTACAGAGTCGACCTCGGACTGCTGAATCGGACGGTGGGCAGTCTACCCAAGGCAGCCGTAGTATCTCCACGCATTTGCTGTAGAAGCTGTGAGTCACCCCCGGATGAACACTGTTGTGTTAGCCTGCCTGTGAGGTGGCATAACCAGGGATTGTCGTACCCGGGGCTGACTGGTGGAGAAGACTAGTCACTGGGGTGTTGTGGTGAGAAGAGTGATCTGTGGAATCACACGAGGCTCCTGCCTAGGGCTCGCAACCCTAGTATCGGTCGTGGAGTGGCCTAAGCAGCGTAGCTGATTGGAACCTGCCAGCTACAGGCTGGATTTGTGGTTGAAGGCCTCCACAACGGTGCACCCAGTAGGACTGTGATTTGGCTGGCCTGTGGCCGGGGTAGACTCATCTAGAGAATCTGAGGATTCATTGTGAGGCCACGAGAAGAGGACCAGGGCTACTCATCGTGAGCACCGTGGAGCATCCCGTGTCTTCGAAGGAAGACGAGTTATTGTAAATAAGAAGTGTAGTAATAGCAACCCCGTGTGTGACTGTGATATATTATTTATGGTGGTGGTAGCAATATATATTAATTTTGTGTATTTGTATCCCTTCCCCTTTAATTTACTTGTGTTACGGAACACACCCCTTGAAAGCCACTACTAACTTGGGGCCGGATACCCAAACTCTATTAACATCAGAGAAAGAACCCAGTTGCGACCCAATAGAGCCATAACAGTAAGTTAAGTTAGGATAGGTAAGTTAGATTAGGTTAGGTATGATATTTAGGTAAGTTATGTTAGGTTAGGTTTGGTTAGTTGCGTTAGGTTAGGTTGGGTAAGTTAGGATATGTTAGGTTAAGTTAGGTAAGGTTAGGTTATGCAAGTTAGGTTAGGTTTGGTTATGCAAGCTAAGTTAGGTTAGGTTAGGTTGGGTAATTTAGGTTAGGTTAAGCAAGTTAAGTTAGGTTAGGTTAGTTAAGCTAGTTTAGGTTAGGTTATGTTGGGTAAGATAGGTTAGGTTATGCAAGTAAGGTTAGGTTGGGTTAGTTAAGTTAGGTTAGGTTAAGTTATGTAAGGATAGGGTTAGTTAGGTTAGGTTATGTAAGCTAGGTTAGGTTTAGGAACGTTATGTTAGGTAAGTAAGTAACATTGGGT
Source organism: Procambarus clarkii (assembly GCF_020424385.1). Classification (NCBI taxonomy): domain Eukaryota; kingdom Metazoa; phylum Arthropoda; class Malacostraca; order Decapoda; family Cambaridae; genus Procambarus; species Procambarus clarkii. The sequence goes on from NW_025560479.1 coordinate 145,915, forward strand.
GGGGAGGATAGGTTAGGTAGGTTTAAGCAGTGTTGTACAGAGAACAGTTTTAAAGGTAAAGTGTCTAAGAAAATATATTTTAACAGAAGTGCAAGTTTAATATGAAAAGCTGAACTAGTTATATTTTGGAGATAAATTTTAGGACTGAAGATGTCTTAAAAATAACTTGTTGGAAGAAGGAGAGTTTCTTTTATTAACGAATGTGACTCTGAAAATAGCTTTGATGTCTTAGAGAACAACTTTGATGTATTAGAAAGCTTCTCTGACGAACGAAAGGTTACTTAGCGAATAACTTTTATGATGTAGAGAACAACTTTGATGAACGAAGATGTCTTAGAAAGCTTCTCTGATGAACGAAAGGTTACTTAGAGAACAACATTTGATGACTGGGATTAACTTTTTGATGACTGAGATTAATTTTTAATGTCTCTGAGAATAACTTTCATGACTTAGAGAATAACTTTGATAAATGAAAGTGACTTAGAAATTACCTTTGATGACTAAGAATAACTTTTGATGACTCTGAGAATGACTTTGATGTCTTAGAGAACAACTTTGATGACTTAGAGAATGATTATGACGAAGGATTTTGTGAGTTAGAGATTACCTTTGATGACTCTGAGAATATCTTTGAAGACATTTGAGAACATGAGTATTATTTTTGATAGCTCAGATAATAACTTTTGATGACTTTGATGTCATATAGAACAACTTTTGATGAACGAGAGTGAGTTAGAGATTACCTTAGACGACTCTGAGAATACCTTTGATGACTCTGGCAAACACCTATGATGACTCTGAGAATAACTTTTGGTAGCCCTGAAAATAAGTTATGATGACTCTGGTGTCTCTGAAAATAATTTTAGAGGTCTCTGAGAATAACTTTAGATGTCTCTGAGAATAACTTTGATGAACAAAGATATCTTAGAAAGCTTCTCTGATGTACGAAAGGATATTTAGAGGTTAACTTGATGACAATATTTAACTTTTTGATGGCTCTGAGGACAGCTTTGTTGAATGAGGATTTCTCAGATAGCTTCACTGAATAACGTAGGAGACTTAGAGATTAACTTTGATTACCGAGATTAACTTTAGAAGTCTATGAGTATAACTTTAGATATCTCTGAGAATAACTTTGATGGACGAAGAGTAGTTTGGGTGTATCTGAGTGTGGCCTTGATGTCTTGAAGAGTAACTTCGGTGTCTCAAAGAGTGTCTTTGATGTCTCAAAGAGTGTCTTTGATGTCTCAAAGGATCTCTTTGAGTGCAACATTGATGAAATGAGTAAGTCTTTGATGTCTCGAAGAGTGTCTTTGACTATTTTTCTTACTCATTGAAGTATACTGTCAGCTACAAAAGTGTAGAACGATGTTCCATTTGACTATTGTTAGTTGAGGACAAACAAGAAAATGTGATGACGGAGACTATTTTTGTGCTCCTCAAAGTATAATGTCAATTAACAACAGCGATGAAAGATATCTTTAGCTATTTTTTCTTACTTGACGAAACATAATGGCTGTTAAGAAATGATGAACAAGACTATTTTCAGTTACTGGACGATGGATAAAGTTAGTTATGAACAGTATTGGAAGGTTTCCTTTGACTATTTTTAGCTAAGAGAAAGATTATTTTAGTTAAGAACAGTGATGGTAAGAAATATTAAGTTGACTACGAGAATTACTTTGACATAATTTGCAAATATAATTGGGTGACTAAATATGTTGGGGGAACTGTATTGTGGTTTATAATATTTGACAAAGACTAGTTAGTGAATGGGAGAAACAATTGGTTTAAAGAAACAAAGAACATAAAAAATTGAGATTAAGTAAGGGAATGAACACAGTGAACATACGGGGAACACAGAAAACATGTAGAAAAAGTTGATAAACACAGTGAACATGCAGGGAATATGAACTTACAGAGAACATGAAGACATGATATGGAACATAGGGAATACAAAAAAATGAACACTGAACATGTGAAGAACAAGCTAAGAACATTGAGAACATGAATATTGACTATAAAAGTTGTACAGAGAACATATGACGTCCATGAAAACATGACAAAGAACATAGTGAACATACGGGGAAAATGGTAGAAACAGAGAAAAATTGAGAAACTGGTGAAAAAATATGAACTGAGCACGCTGTGAACATTTGTAGAACATGGAGTGAACACACAAAACATGGAAAAGAATGTGAAGAACACAGTGATTATAGAGAAAATATGCAAATACAGTACGATTATTGAAGGTTTGGATATTTGGGGGATGAGAAGGTAAAGGAGGGAAAGGGTAAGGTGAGATTTTGACCGTGTGATTATTGCTTACTTGGGTAAACAAAAGGTATTGAATGTAAAGGTGTTATATGACCGTGTGAATATTACATAACTGAGTACAAAAAGGGTATTAAAGGCCATGATGATTACTTTGATAGACTGCAGAGGGACTTGATCTGAATTAATTTGATGAACAATGAACTAAGGTGGAGGACATGAGCTGGAGCTCAGCAACTGACTTGATCCTATTTACTGTGTCTGATATACAGAGGGTATAAGTTTCAGGGAAATTGAATAGGTATTAACGAAGATACGAGAGGGAACTATGGAGGGAGACAGGAGCTAGAACTTGCTTACTAACTTCATATATTTCACTACGTCTGGAATATGACAGTTTAAATTTCGTGGAAATTAGGCTATTAGTAGCGAAAATGTGGTCTCTAGCAAATTTGGTCTTCAATTGGGCTCTGATTAATTTCAATCATGAACTTGACACTGAATATTTTTGGCACAAAGTGGCTTCTGATGAATTTTTGGTCTTTACTGGACTCTGGCGAATTTCTGTCTACAAACAGACTCTGACTAATTTTGCTCACAGAGTGGATTCTGAATATTTTTGGGCACAAAGTGGACTCTGTTAATTTTCAGGGTAAGACTTGACTCTGATTATTTTCAGGGATAAACTGGACTCTGAATATTTTCAGGCACAAACTGGACTCTGAATATTTTCAGGCACAAACTGGACTCTGAAGAATTTTGTTAACAAAGTGGACTCTGAAGAATTTAGGTTAACAATAGGACTCTGTTAATTTCGGTATTTTTACAGGTGAAACAGCCGTAAATGGTTATAAAACTTAAAGTCATGACTAAGATACTGTTTTCCGTAACAAAACGTCTAAGACAATATTCTCTGAAAATGGTCTTTTTACAAAATTTGGTCATAAACATATAAATAAACTTCTATGATTATTTGAAACTCTGAAATATTTTCTTAAAACTGAACTCTGAAAAATTTGAATTTCTCCAATAAGAACTCTTAACAAACTTCTAAGATCTCGGAAATTATTTTTCTCTTATGAACTCTTAACAAACTTCTATGAAATTATTTTTCTCATAAGAATTCCCTAATTCCAAATCAGTGTCTGCCCAAATTCACCTGAAAATCATGACATGCAAAACGGGATTTTTTAATTTCTCCCATAGGAACTCTTAACAAACTTCTAAGATCTTATTTTCATCATATGAACTCTTAACAAACGTCTAAAATCTCAGAAATTATTTCCTCATAAGAATTCCTTAATTCCAAATCTGTGACTGCCCAAATTCACCTGAAAACCATGAAGTACTAAAGGGGATTTTTTTCCAAAACAAAAAAATCCTCTTTGGCCTGCATCCCTACTACTGACACCATGGAAGGTTGTAACGCAGGTGGGGGAAATAGCTCTATCATGTCCATTATTCCACCCCGATTTAACTATTCTAACGGGGGAGTGGGGAAATAGCTCTCTTTTGTCCATTATTCCCCCCCACCCCCTGCCAGTTAGCTAATCTAAAACTCCCACTAGAGTCCCTACTGCAGCTGTCTAATTCATCACCTGGTGACCTAGGTATTTGATTACCTAGGTGTCAAGACCACAAGGCATTGTAACCTGATCAGGTACCCGTCACTCAAGAGAACTCTAGAGTAATTCACTGAAACGAACGAATCAGAGAAACGAAAGGAAAGAGATGAATAAAACAGCAATTAGTGAGGGTTTGGGGTGAGGGAGGAGTGTAGTCAGGTAAAAGGGAGAGTGGGAGAGAGGGTACGGAGATGAATAAGAAGTAGTGGTAGAGGTAGAAGTAGATAGTAGAAGGTAGACTGCCACCATCCATTCAAGACCATTATATACAAGACAAGGAATGGAACTTGTCGGTATCACAAAATTCTCTAAAATGTATCAACAGATCATCATTAGTATGATTTAACTCGAATCATGTTCCAGACAAGATTCTTTAACTAAAGAGTACTCTACACTCTATTTTGCATATATCATAAATTCCAAGAACTTGGGAACACAATTAATGTAAAATTAAAAGTAAATGAATCAATTATTATTTAGCATGATAAATATCAGAATTCCAGCAATCGAACTGAAGGTTCATTATTAATGTACCAAGTGAGTCACTACACCAGAATTCGAGACCATTACAGCCGTCTTCCCCCTGATTGTCACACAACACTAGTAAACACGACTACGTCACCTTTCATGATCAACTCACCAAGTGTCTGCCTATAGCTCGCTTGAGAGGGGGGGGGGGGACTGTAGTTGACAGAGACTGTTCCGCCCCCGTGCAGCTGACAGCCTCTTGGTTCTGCTCTGCTGGCTGTTCTCCTGTCTTCTGTCTGTCTCTTCCTATCTATCTATCTCTCGAGTGTACAGTACCCGGGGTATTTATTGGGACCAACTAGCTAACTCCGCCCACAAGTAGATAGCCCAGGCACTCTACCAAGCCACACCTTAAATTGGCGGCATGTTTGAAGGTCACCCCTGGCTAGCCGCCTGCAATTATGAGATTAGCGGAGACCAGGTCAACTTCCCATGACCTGACCTTGGTCACTTGGTGGTCATTAACACGTAGAGGTGATAGTTTCTTAATTACTAGGGGCCGCCAACCTGACGCCTCTCGACATCTTGTCTGTGACTCCTTGTTCTAGTAGTAGTAGGCATCCTTCAGTCTCGGAAGACTATGGAGTTGCGCCCTGACAGAGCGCAAAGCCTGGGTAGGTAGATTTGAAGGAGAAGCTGTTACCCATGCAGCAGGTCCCTCCTCTCCACGTTGCTGAAATTATCCAATAGAAAGGCAAATGCCAATACACATGGTTCCAGCAACGTTGCAGGAGCTGCCAGAACGAGGTCGACGTCAACAACGAACTGCCTTAGGCGATCCAACTCTGGGTTTTTCCTCGAGGTTGACTCCTGAAGCCTTTCCCAAAAAAGGGGTATGGCCGCAAGGCAGCGGAGGTTTAAAATCAGGGTTTTCGTACCCCTAGATGGGCTGCCTTCTCAGGCTATCGAGTCCCATCTACCCGGAGCAGCTGTTTTTAAGGCGCCAGAGGCACGCCCTCACCCCTTCTCCTGTCGGTAAAAGCAGTTCAGCCGAACTTAAAGACTAAGCCACCAGTGCAGGCCGGGAGTTGGACTTGGTTGTCAGAGGCTATTAGAGACGCATGCCATATAGGAGCATTTTATAGGTCATAGGGGCTCGTCCCCCCATTACCACTCCCTGGCTATGACAACCCTTGGACTCCTGTTCTATATATATATTAAATACAAAATAAATTTACGGTGTTACATCTCCCTTTCCCCCTTTAATAAAGTTTTTGCAACACTGCTAATGCCAATAAGCTGGGTGGGAAAACTTTATAAAAAAAAATTAAATCCTAGCTAAACAATTTTTCATCGTCCTACTCTAACAAACAAAAATATGTTTTTGTTTGACAAAATGTTTTTTATGTTTACACAGAGACAAATATGTTTTTGTTTACCCATTTTGTTTTGTTTTGTTTTGTTTGAAAAATATGTTTTTGTTTACCTAGAGACAATAATACATGCGGCCCAGGGGAAACTCAGAGAAAAAACCAGGGCAGAGCTACTCAGACCTAGAACCAAGAAGTGGAAGACAAGAGATGGATTCTTCCAACCCTTTTCTTCCCCGGCCTTGCAGCACAGCTTAAGATAAAACTCCAGGAAGTATGGACATGGATGAGGGAAACGTACAGTGAACATCCATTCTGGGTAAAATTCCCACAAAAACCTCCCATGACCGCCTGGAGGCGAGGTAAGTCTATAAAGAACCACCTTGTTAGAGCAGGTGTGCAGGTAGATCATCTCAACCGAACTCTGGGAGAGGACCAGCCCCAGGTTACAGTTCAAAGAAATGAAACTTACTGACCCTAACCTAACCTGACACAGGTTTGGTGTGCGACCTGCGTGGAGGCGGAGTATGCAGTGGTTAGGAGGGTTATCTTGAGGTTATCTTGAGATGATTTCGGGGCTTTTTTAGTGTCCCCGCGGCCCGGTCCTCGACCAGGCCTCCACCCCCAGGAAGCAGCCCGTGACAGCTGACTAACACCCAGGTACCTATTTTACTGCTAGGTAACAGGGGCATAGGGTGAAAGAAACTCTGCCCATTGTTTCTCGCCGGCGCCTGGGATCGAACCCAGGACCACAGGATCACAAATCCCGCGTGCTGTCCGCTCGGCCGACCGGCTCCCACAGGGGCCTACAAGTACGACCAACATCAGTTGTCTCTGGTTGGGCGATATCACTGCTTGGTCTTGTAGATATTCCTGTGACGCCTTTCATCAACACAACTGCATCAGTCGCCTCTTCGTCGTTGACGCACAACAACGCTGTGGAAACTGTACTTCTTGCACTGTGCACAAGACCGTGGAATTTGGTTGTCCCAACTGATCTCGAATTGGCCCTACGTCCGTTACCATGATGACCGTATCTTTGGGTTCTTCACAGCATAAAGGGACCTGCAAGTTTCGAAACCTCCATGTAGTTGGCATCGTAGAATCCATTCTATTCTCAGTCTCCCTGTTGCTCCAGCACGCCTCCTTCAGAGAGCCACTTCAGACAGCTACATCAAGTTTGCAAGACACACAGAGGGGAATCACTCAACAGAGCAACATGCTTGCTGGAGCAGCGGCCAGTTAAGGCAAACGATTCTGTCTTGCAATTACGCTCCATGCAATGATGCTGACACCAAGACGGGACACTAAGCATCATGTCCTAGCTTGGCCTTATCTTCTCCTCCTCTTCTAGCCCTACCACTTGAGCTGGGCGGTACAGCAGCGGTCTTGCTTCATGCAGGTCGGCGTTCAATCCCCAACTGCCCAAGTGGTTGGGCACCATTCTTTCCACCCGTCCCATCCCAAATCCTTATCCTGACCCCTTCCACGTGCTATATAATCGTAATGGTTCGGCGCTTTCCCCTGATAACTCCCTTCCTCCCTCCTCCTCTTTTTTCTTTTTTTTCCCATGGGTCTTTTGAGAAGCGACCTGGGGTCCAGTGGGGTCCGTCCATCCTGGGGTCCATCCTGGGTGGACCAATGTTGGTGGGACAGACTGGGGTTGTTGTTGATCCTCTCTGGTGGTCACGATGCAATAGCTGGTGGTCACGATTCCATGGCTGGTAGCGATGATATCATGGCTGGTGTTGACGATACCATAGCTGGTGGTTGATGCCATGGCTGGTAATGACGCCATACCTGGTGGTGACGCAATGGCAGGTGGTGACACCATAGCTGGTGATGACACCATACCTGGTGGTGACGCAATGGCAGGTGGTGACACCATAGCTGGTGATGACACCATACCTGGTGGTGACGCATTGGCTGGTGGTGACACCATGGCTGGTGATGACACCATACCTGGTGGTGACGCATTGGCAGGTGGTGACACCATAGCTGGTGATGACACCATACCTGGTGGTGACGCATTGGCTGGTGGTGACACCATGGCTGGTGATGACGCAATGGCTAATGGTGACGCAATGGCTGGTGGTGACGCCATTGTTGGTGATGATGCCATGGAAGGTGATGACACCATAGCTGGTGATGACTCCATTGCTGGTGGAGACACAATGGCTGGTGATGTCGCCATGTCTGATGGTGACTTCATTGCTGGTGGTGATGCTATGGCTGGTGGTGACGCCATGGCTGGTGGTGACGCCATTAAGGGTGATGACGCCATGGCTGGTTGTGACTCTATGGCTGGTGGTGATGCAACGGCTGGTGGTGATGCTATTGCTGGTGGTGATGCCATTGTTGGTGGTGATGCCATGGCTGTTGGTGACGCCATGGCTGGTGGTGACGATGCAATGGCTGGTGGTGACGATGCAATGGCTGGTGGTGACGCCATGGCTGGTGGTGACGCCATGGCTGGTGGTGACGATGCCATGGCTGGTGGTGACGATGCCATGGCTGGTGGTGCCGCAATAGCTGATGGTGATGCAAAGGCTTGTGGTGACGCCATGACTGGGGATGACTCCAAGGCTGGAAGTGACGCCATGGCTGTTGATGACGCCATGGCTGGTGGTGACGCCATGGCTGATGGTGGACGCCATGGCTTGTGGTGACTCCATGGCTGGTAGTGATGTAATGATGATAGATATATACAAGAGTTGTTACATTCTTGTACAGCCACTAGTACGCGTAGCGTTTCGGGCAGGTCCCTGGAATACGTCCCTCACGAAGAATCGTTTTTAAAACCGAGTACCCATTTTACTGTTGAGTTAAACAGAGGCTACAATAAGGATTTGTGCCCAGTAAATCCTCCCCGGCCAGGATACGAACCCATGACAAAGCGCTCGCGGAACGGCAGGCGAGTGTCTTACTACTACTCCACGGAGACTGGTGTGACGATGCTATGACTGGTGATGACTCCATGGCTGGTGGTGACGCTAAGGCTGAATGTGAATCCATGGTTCCTGGTGACGACATGGCTGGTGGTGACGCCTTGGATGGTGGTGACCCTATGGCTGGTGATGACAACATGGATGGTGGTGAGGCCATAGCGGGTGGAGAGGCCATGGCTGGTGGTGAAGAATCTCCTCTCAACTCCTTATATTAACATTTACTAATAACACTAACACGTAGAATTAAAATCGTTGGTGTATCAGGCATGATTTAGATAGAAAATTACCCAGCCATCTTGACACCAAGCGTCGATAGCAGACTGAAACATGAAGTCTTCCACGAATGTTAGAGATTTATAGAGTTCAGTAATTGTCCTTTCTTTCTAAAAATATTGTTCGTTATGAAAGAAGTATTCATTTCGTGAATTATGCGAATACCTCTTCTCGCAATTGCCTTGCGAGAAAAGGTATTATTATTCAATATATTTACTGGTGACGATAGTTTAAATCGTACTCCTTTATTTCCCTCAATAATTACTAGTAAACCATATTGGTTTAAGCTCGAGATCGCTATGAGCGTCTCTGTGCATGCGTGTTCGGGCCTCTGGGTATGGGGGAGGTGGCTTTTCGGCACACGGCTCCGCCACGAGTACACACAGATTTACAAGCGGCAGCCATTGCAGATATAATACGTGGTCGTACAGTGCTTCGTACTGTATATTCTAGTTTCTGAGAAGATAATCGCGTCCCCGAATTTGACCTTCAACAGCAGTGAACGTCAGGGACTAATTGACGTGATACCGACGACTGTAAATGTGCCAACAAGCCTACGTTATATATGTTTTATGTGTAGTGCACTATCTCATAAATTATTACTGTAGGTAGCTCGTCGTTATGTCATTTACCGACCAAAACACTCATGTTCGTTTCTTTCTACGTTATTCTCAAGTTGTAATGAATAGTGGAATAAATCTCTAGCCCAGTCAAATTCTATAACATTTTTGTGATTACAAACGTGTTGGTGAGGACAAGCAGAGCAATTCTTCCTCTACACACGACATTCCCTACTGGTGTATCATCCATTATTTGAACAATGTGATCACGTCTACGAGTATTCGAACAGTGAAACGGGTTTAGTGAAGTCTTCTTACAACTAAGCCTTACTGTCTCTCTTTCGTAGATTTCTTTGACTGATGCTAATATTATTTCTATTATATATTTACATATCGTATACATATAATATTCTAAGCGAAATTACATAAATCTAATATTTTGTTTCTCAGTGTGCAGCAATGTTTCATATATAATTTCCTATGATTTGACAATTTATTTCATAAGCTTAATAATCTTACTATATTATCATCATATTGAATCTACATTTAATTTCTGATTCAATAATCTGTATTGATGTAATTAATCAACTGGTGACGAACCAGCACCAGTCATTATCCTAGATATACATTATTTCTAGTAATACCCGCCCAGTGTTGAAGTTTGAGGATTTAAACTCTCAATTAATTATTATTACAGTCCATTCATGCTCTTCAAATAATTACCAAATAATCTAACATCCATAGGCACTGGTACCACAGTGTCAGTCTTATAATCCATATATTTGTTTTCCCTCTTTTCTCAAAAGTGGGTGGTCCTTCGAGTATTTCGATTTCTTAATTAAATATTAATAGAGTTGAGTTAAAGTCACATTCCACAACAGTTGGTGGTGACGCCATGGCCGGTGGTGACGCCATTGCTGGTGGTGATGCCATGGCTGGTGGTGACGCCATTGCTGGTGGTGACGCCATGGCTGATGGTGACGCCATGGCTGGTGGTGACGCCATGGCTGGTGGTGATGCCATGGCTGGTGGTGATGCCATGGCTGGTGGTGATGTAATGTATGGTGGTGACGCCATGGCTGGTGGTGACCCCATGGCTGGTGGTGATGCCACGAGGTGCACCCACCTGGCCCTGCAGGCATGCTACGTCCACATATCAACTCCCCATATGTGTATGTTTCAAGAAAGAAACAGGTTGTTGTACTTGCTCTTCTACAAGGGAAAATAGGTGATGTAAAGCTCTCCCTTCTAGATAATCAATCACGAAACAAGAAAATAGATGAATACCTAGTCTACAGATATAATCACGGGTATCCACTGGACTGGGCCTAGGAGTTAGACGGTGTACACAAAGCAAGAAGATTGAACAAGAAAGGAGAGCCTACCGATCAAATAGTCATAGTCTGGAAGAAGACTGAACCGCCACCTGACATGTATTGGTTTGCTGGGTTGTATGCGCGCCCCAGCACGTTCAGGTTGTGGGAGCCTGACCCTGTGGAGTGTTACAAGTGCTTTACAAGGGCCCCCTCAGTCGGTCCCAGTAGGACTAACAGCCGAGGCTTAAGTATGCCAGAGGAGAAAGGTCCTTACAGCACAATACAATAGGGCCTAGACTGCCACCCCAGGTGACCATCGGTCTCTTGGGTAAACAGGTGGTGGGTTGGCCTGTGGTTGTGCTGGCCTCCACCCCTTACACACACACAATCAAAAGTTGTGAGTGATTCAACTTCCATGGCAGTCTAACCCAGTAATGTTTGTCTTTATATACAACCATATCCAGGTTTGCTGGTAAGTCCATGTATCATCTGGACTAGGCTTCTCAGGGACACTACCTAAAGTGTCTAAATCCCACAATTTAAACACAGGGAGGAGTCTGGCCCTAGCTTCGGTCGGGGACAGACGTGTTGCATCGGCGCTCCAGCAGTTGGTGTTGTTTGCCAGTTTCGGCCGGTTGAGGGCTGGTGTGTCTCTGCTCGCCTGTGCTGATGTGGCTTTACGATGGGGGTCCCTCTACCCCCTGTCGTCCGGGCTCAGTCTGTGGGACTAGAATTCTCTGTGCGGGCTGGTTTACCCGGAGATTGCCCTGGCTTGTGAAATGCTCTCTGTCCCTGTGTTTGCGATTTATGGGGTCGAGTTGGTAACAGTCCGTAGGGCAATTGTGAAGTTCGCAGAGGAGGTGGCTTATCGCGATTTTCTCCGGCGATACGAGGCGCGGACACTGCCCTGCCGGATGGTGCGGGCACTGTAACCCTCTCGGATAGAAGTGGTGCACATGTACAATCAGTGTGCATGGGGTTCCCTTGGAGTTTCCAGAGGCTCTGCTACGGCGGTATTTCGGCCGGTTTGGCGCAGTTGTTAGTGTGAGGGTGAACGTGGTGTCTTCTAGTCCTCTTAAGGGTGTGAGTGCACCACTTCTATCCGAGAGGGTTACAGTGCCCGCACCATCCGGCAGGGGCAGTGTCCGCCCCTCGTACCGCCGGAGAAAATCACGATAAGCCACCTCCTCTGCGAACTTCACAATTGCCCTACGGGCCGTTACCAACTCGACCCATAAATCGCAAAACACAGGGACAGAGAGCATTTCACAAGCCAGTGTGCATGTGCAGGGGCTCCCTTGGAGTTTCCAGAGGCTCTGCTACGGCGGTATTTCGGCCGGTTTGGCGCAGTTGTTAGTGTGAGGGTGAACGTGGTGTCTTCTAGGTCCTCTTAAGGGTGTGAGGTCTAACATTCGCACCCTGGGCATGAGACTCCGGGCAGATATTCCGTCCTCTGTGCGCCTTATGGGGTACAACGTTCGGGTGTTTTACGCCCGTTAGTCGCGGACGTGTTATCGTTGTGGTCTTTTGGGCCATCAGGCTGCTGACTGTTCTGCGCCTGCTGTTGCACCAGTGAATCTCTTCAGTGAGGAGGATTTTCCGCCCCTTCCTGTGGGGGATGATTCGGTGGGTGTGGACGTCTCTTCGGCTGAGGAGGTGCCCTCTGTATCAGCTGTTGCTCCGCCTGTTGCGCCCCCTGTGGTTGCCGCATCTCCTCGGAGGTTGTGTCCTCGCCTAGTGCTCCGCCTGCTCCGGCTGGTGTCCCTGAGCCTCTTCCAACTGCCGTTTGCTCGGACCCCTCGTCTTCCAGTTCTTCCTCTGCTGTGTCTGTCCCGGTCCCTGCACCCTCGCCGTCTGTTCCGGCTGTTCTGGGAGCTGGGGTGGATCCGGCATTCCCTCCTCTGCCTGGCCTGGGGCCCAGTGTGGTTGAGGAGGCTGTCGTACTGCGGCGTGCGTCGGTTCGCTCGGCTGGTGCTGCGCGGGTCGCTGAGTCTTCCTCCGGGTCAGATGATGTGTGGTCCGAGCCTAAGCGTTCCCGGCGTTCTTCTGCGTGGGCTGAAGTTGGCGACTTCGACGAGTGTCGTCCTTCCGTTGACGGTGGGGTGGCTCCGGATGTGGTGCACACTACGGTGGTGGCGGAGGTACACTTGCCTGAGGATGCCGGTGCCGGCGTTTCGGCCTCCCCTCCTGGTCTGGTGTCCAAGGGTCCTGCTTCAGGTGCGTCGCCTGCGTGGGGTGGCTCCGATTCTTCGTGGGGAATGGTTCCCCCTGCTGTGGTTGGTGGTGAGCGGGGTGGCCTGGTGATGGTGTTGAGAAAGGATGCTCGCTCTGAGAGTTCTGTGGCCCCTTCCTCGTTACCCGTTTTCCTCGGCAGCGGTCTTGCCGCCTCTTCCGTCTCCAGCAGTCTCCTCTGTGTCTCCTGCGGTATCAATGGAGGTGCTACAGTCTCGTCGTCCGGCCCTGCTCCTATGTGTGCGACTTCGTGGCAGTCTCGGCGGCCCTCGTCCGCTTCTCCAGTGTCGTCTGCTTCCTCGATGGGCGTGGGTGGCGCTCCCCGGCCTCGTTATGCGACTTGCGTCAGTGACCTCGGGCGTTGGCCGATGCCGACCGATATAGATGTTCCTGAGTTTATGATACCCCCTCGCCCGAGGGGATCAAAAACCCTACCGACCTTGAAGATTTTGTCTGGGAAGCTTACAAGGCGAAGTATCCTTCCGCTGTTTTCCCGGAGAAGTACATTTCTCACGCTGTTCCTCAAAAATGATTTCTGTGTATTCTGTGTTTTCTGTTGTGTACGGTGCGGATGGGGTGTGTGTGTGTGAGTGGGTGGGGTGGGTTTTGTTTCCCGGTTCCTGCGTGCTCCGGTGTATGTTGTAGGTTTTCTTTGTATGACTGGTGGGTGGGTGTGCGGTTCCTGTGTATTTGTGTGTTCGGTTGTGGATGTCGTATGCGCTTGTGTATGTCATATTGTGTGCCCTTCAGGCTGTTGGCGAGTGCTCTTTGTTCGGTTGTGCCATTTTGTTTTGCCTTCCGTTTGTTATGGCGTGCTATACCTGTTGTACGTGTTTGTTCTTTATGTTTTGTTTGCGATGTATTGTGTTTGTACTGTTATGTTCCCTGTTGTGCCTTTGATGTATGTTTTGTTTTATGATGTTACTGTGCTTGCTAGTTGCCATTGTATTATACTTTGCCATTGGATTATATCTTGTTGTATTATACCTTGTATGCCCTTGTATTATACCTTGTTGTATGCTGTATTTTTCTGTGTCTTTATCGTGTTTGTGGTTATTGTGACATGCTGTCGGCCCCTCTGGCCGGTGGTCTATTGTTTTCTTTTGTTCTGTTCTGTAATCTGTGTTGTTTTTATTGTATTTAAGTTGCATGCTTTGCATGTAAAAATAAAAATAGAAAAAAATTTAAACACAGGGGGGATTAGACTCATTATCTTCAGATTTGTCACTGATCTGTAGGGGTGACTGCTCCGAGCCTAGTCATGCCACTATAAAATGGTTGTTTTGGCAATTAATGCAGATTTTTGCTAGAAAAGCACCGTTTCGGTAAGCCACTTGACTCCAGTAGATGACAACAAATTCATACCAAGTTGTCAGGTGCATCCAGAGATTAATCTGTAATAATAGTCGGCTCCAATAAGGATCCCAACGTCACTGAGACGTTATTTTGTAGTCAGCTATCCTCATGCCGTTGCGTTTGAGATGTTTAACAGTGTGAGCAAGACCTGTGACCTGCAGGTCTGAAGGAATCTTGTCCACAACTACTGCATGTTGCTGCATTAGTTCCCCTAACCCTATGGTTAGGGGAACTTCCCAGTCGTACCAGTAACTTGACTAATTGATATTCACAGGGTCCATTATTAGCCAAGAACCAGAGATGTTTAGTTTCACTCGGTTGGCAGTTTTTAATTTCAGCTGTTCAACTAAGTGTTTGGTGATAAAAGTCTTGACGTGTGAACAATGGTCGAAAGACCTCTAGTATTAACTTTAGATTTCTTGTTTATTAATTTTAATTGAGCCGTGGGCAGAGTAGTATTGTTGCCTGACTCAGTTACAAGCACATTAATTAATCTCCTGATGCTCTTTACGAATCTTTACGAGGATTTATAGAATTTAATCGAGCCTTTCTACATAAGATGTAATGATGTGCACCCTTATAGCATTTGCCGCACAAACGTAAGGTGATTACTCAATCAGTGGGTTCATGAAAGCCAATGCACTTAGTGCATCTGTGCAATTCTTGCAGGTGTTTAATCCTAACATTAAAATTAGGATAAACACTACACTTATAAGTGATATGTTTTTGTTCACAGAACAAACACTTTCTCTCCCTCGTGGGATTTGTCTTCTTATTAGATGCATCAATTACAGTCTCAGAGGGAGATACAGAATAAATACCTATATCACTAATCCTGTTTCCAGTGGCTTAGTTTAAATTTAATGGACTTATTTAAAGTCGATTTTGTTTTAACTGAATTCTCAGTATTAGGATGCTTGGACTCAGGTTTAACTTTATCATGAGTCTTTAGCCTATTGATCGTGATTCTTGAACCCTCAAATATTTGATCGAGAGTGAGAAACTCGGTTTTGTAGTGAGAGCAGATTCCTGCTAAAACACTACAAAGAAGTTTCCTCTGTAAAAGCAACTTAATAGACCACTCGGAAGCTGGTACATCAACTTTAGTACCTAAAGCTTTCACTAGAGATTCTACTTTCAACCTAAAAGTCTGAAGAGAGTCTGGTGGGTACTTGGTGCATTCATGTCTAGCAATTGATAATACAGATTAGCTATACTTAACTCCGTGTTGCAGTAATTCAACTTCAACAGTTAGATAGCTTCAGCATAATTACTCTCTGTGAGAGCTAAGTTGTTTATTACCATCTTAGCCTCCCCTTTGAGATGGCTGTTTAGGTAAGAAGATTTAGATACCTTATCAAAAGAAGGTTTTGAGTGAATATGAACCTCAAATGAAGTCCAAAATGTATCCCAGTTTTCTTCATCCAGTCGAGCAAATGAAGGCAAGTCTAGAGTAGGTAAACGAGCCTCTGGTAGTAATACACTGGACTCAAGATGCATGGCATTTGGATTCAGTTTATGATTATCTACTATATCATGTAGAACATTAAACTTGTCTTGTGTGTTATCTTCATATTGAGATGTTTCAGCTATAGCTTGTTCTATGTCCTCAGGCTCACTGTCTGCATCATTTAGTACAGCGATATAAGATTCAATTGTAGACCTGACTTGATCAAATTTGAGATCAGCTTCTCTCAGAGACACTTCCAATTTGTTGTAATGAATGGGAGTTGCTTTGGATAATGTTTCAGACTTATTGAGCAGTCTGGTTAGATGGCCTTTAAATCCATGAAAGTTCTCTTTAGCTACTCAGGAGTAGCCATGGTGGCTTTATGTTCAAGTTTCACAGGACTTGAATAAGTATTGCTGAAGTAGCTTGGGTACTGCTCCTTTGTTGGCAAATATCTTGAAGGTAGCCTAAATTATTCTCACTAGGATACGCACTACCTCTTTGGAGGTTAAATTTACCTATCTAACAACAATAACTAGGATTTGAGTGGTACTTAAATGTCACTATTGGAGTTTCGTCTGGCTAGCCCTTCATTATGACCATTCGATGGGATAGTGAACATTCAGTAGCACTCAAAAGGGGTGAATAATAATATGGTAAATTACTTATTAAATGGTTATGTATTCCACCCTATTCTAGGGTCAGCACAACAGTAAATAATATAATAAGGATAAATCCCAGCCTGATTAGAGTCAGCACAATAGTAATTATTATAAATGTACACTACTGTCTAGCTCAGAACTAGATGAAATAATTTCTACTTAGGAAACTACTAAATTATTTACTCTGCATTTGTGCAAAACTTAGCACAACCATAGTCTAAATTCCTACCTTTTAAAGGTTGGCATAAAAAGCTAATAGTGCAGTAATGTGAATATAATTGTGCTGTGTTTTTGGATTTTTTATTTTTTTTGTTATATATATATTGCATTTAAACACACAAGTGAAAGATTAAATATATACAGCTAAATTTAGCTGTCAGCTACAGCCTTCTGTGATGGTTGATAGTGTTAACTAATTTGTCACCTACATGTGACCTAGACTCACCTGATAGGTGCACACCATCTGATGCCAGGTTTTGCCTGTAAATAGTATGCAAATGGCATCAAATCGTACTCTTTTCCTCACCCGAAAGGTAATGTATTTAGCAGCACGTTGGTAGTATTCTGGACTCGCTCCCCAACGATTATCATTACTTGGTGGGCGAGGATCCACTAATGTGAACACTACTGAATGGCTGACAAGTTTAATGAGGAAATTATTGTTTTAAGATGATTAAATACCTCAGCTGAGTGTCGATTAGGATGGATGTCATTGCCACCTAAGTAAATTATGGATAGATGGTGAGGCCTATCTACTTGTTACCTATCGTTCGTTACGGCTCGTGACCCTACAACAGCCAAGCTTTAAGTCTAGGGTTACTACAACTGCTGTTGTTTAAAGCGGGGCACCAGTGTAACCCCATGAATGATAACAGGCACAGAATTAAAAGTACATCTCCCTTAGGACTGAAGAAATATACGTATGCATTTTAATATATGTATATATATTCAATATACATCTCAATAATATATATATGAACAGAGGGTCACTATTAAAGCAAACATCAAAATATTGTGTCT
Organism: Procambarus clarkii; assembly: GCF_020424385.1. Lineage (NCBI taxonomy): Eukaryota > Metazoa > Arthropoda > Malacostraca > Decapoda > Cambaridae > Procambarus > Procambarus clarkii. The sequence continues at coordinate 163,469 of NW_025560479.1, forward strand.
CCCAGAATAAAGATCTACTACATAACACAACAACAAGTAAACAGACTTATCTCCCACATGTTACTCCTCCTGGTCCCTTGAAGCTACTGACTACTCGAGCTGTCGAGCTATTCTCTCCCTCTCTGCCTCATCCAGGATGAGGGATGGAAACTACAGACTTTTTAATATTTAAATTGATTGAACAACCACTTGTTCTCAAAACACATAAGAATGCAAATTAAATATAATAGTTACTTGCAAAATATATAAGTACAATGCCACCAGCTTAATTACTGTAAATAAACAATTATATAAACTTAGTAAAAGTGACATCTGGAACTCCCATAACTGAACAGGTCCAGCAATTCTAATTTCCCGAATCTAACAGGTATTAGACGTGTGAAGAGCCACCGCGCTCCTGTCCCCACTGACATTGCCACACCACACGATAATTTACAAAGTATAATATATGTACATATATGATGAAATGGAACTGAATAAGTTTATTTAAATTTATATACGTATCCAGCTAGGAGTACGTAACACTTCCACCTCCAAGAAAAAAAATGCAATGGATTGAAGATCAATGGCATTTTTTCCGAAGTAAAATGTATGACACTTGAGATTTATGGTATGAATTACACCAAACATGTAAAAGTAATAAGAACACATTTCTGGACAAAAAATGAAAACTTTCCAAATATATTCTTACAGGAAACTCAGAAATTTTAGTCTTATGACTATGTTCTACATATGTTTCACTGGAGTATGCAAGTTTATCTCTCCAGGGTACTATCTCATTTATTTCACTTTGTTTCAGATCATATTTCACACTCCTATCTACATTATCATCATTTGTATGAATAGAATTGTCAATAAAGGTAGCTGCTTTCACACAGTTATCACGGCAATTTATCTTTCTATTTGTTTCTACTATTTCTCTAAGATCAGTCCCGTATTTCCACGTGATCCCTTTTCCACATGGTGAATTTTTCCAAGACAGACTCCATTTTCCATTACTCCCTTTTTCTGGAGCTGAACTGCTTAATTGAAGCTGACTGGATATAAAGTAGATTTGGGACTTCTCCTGGGTATGCTCTGACAAAGATATCTGCTCTTCATCACTCTTGATCCTCTGTGGAACACATGCTCTCGCCCAATGGATACTAAAATTAGAGAAATTAACATTAAACCTCACAATTATGCATAAACTTTCAGATTCATAGAACCTTCTGAAACACAAGACACCGACTTAGCAAACCGTTGACCTCCAAACCAAGAAATACAACCCAAGATAAGTGCAAAGGCTACCTGATCGAACTGACTCAGATGATCCATAAGGAACACAGAAATCAATTTCCTCATAACTCTGTCATAACGTTTAGTGAAAGAAAACAGGCATAGGCCTAGGCACCATATCTCAATCATAACTCCCAAGACAAGTTCACACCCCTTGATGGTGGACTTGAACACAACACACTTTCATGAACCACCTAGTCTTCCAAAAGACTAAATAAAACATGCCGAAAACTTGAAAAACCTCACCATCACTTCCCAAGTGATTTACATCTGATGACAAACAATCAACCAAGAGGTTTAAGGGTCTTAACATCTTGAAGATGAACAGCAGATTACCTGGGAAACACCCAAAGACAATCTGAAACCCTTCACAATGATTAACACTAGGTAGGATAACCTTATCCCCCAACTTGAAATACACATCTGGAGCCTCAAACATCTGCTCCCCAGTATGATTAAATCCTTCACCATCACTATGACTCTGAAAGTCAACTCCAATGTGACTTTGAAAGTCAACACCACACTTAAGTGGAACATACAATAGAGTCGTGGCTTTTAAGTTTCTCTCAACTCCTGGCACAACGTTCGTAGTGAGCGGGCAAGACAATGGTACATGGACATCCTTTCCCAATTTATTGGAATAAAGCAGTCATAGTATCAGGCTTCCTCTCAACATCTAAATCGGCCACACAGGAATCTGGAACAACCACATCCCACTTCTCCACTGAAGGGGTACTGGTTACTTGAACAAATGCTTGAGTAACAATATTAGAACTGACAACTGGATTTATAATAGTACTGACATCAGCATAGGTAGAATGGACAAAACCATCTTCTACAACAGGTTGTTCATTCATATAACTAATTTCAGCACAGGCAGAATAAACATGGTCTGCAACTGGCTGTTTACACAAACAGGGATCAATCTCACCCACAACATGATTTATGGCCACATCATTACCCAATATAACATCCACACCTGGGATGGGCAACTGTGTACTAACACCCACAGTGCATAAACTTGGTGTAATGGTGGATCTGAAATTAATGTCTATTAGAGGTACAGTTTTACATCGTGCAACACTCTGAAGAACAACAAACTTTCCAGTCTCTCTCTTTTCAACATCAGAAAGAATACTGGATGAAATTATGGTTTGGGAAGCACCTGTATCACGAAGAATAACCACTGGCTTTCACTTCCCATTAATACTCAAAACTTCACCTGAAGACATATATGGTGAATACTGTTTCACCCAATTGGGGTTCACAGTTACATGTTTATTAGTAAGTTTATTTTGCACACCTCTACAATAAATGAGACCAGTTGGTCGTAACTCAGGGTGCAATATAAAACATTAATTAATTCCATGGCCTTTTCTCTTACAATGGGAACAGGACCTTACAGTGGACACACCTGTGGAACCAACTGTAGGTTTAGAAATAACCTTATTATTATTTGACATTCCTGACAAGGAAGTAGCAGGGTTAGGTTTTGTAAGAGAAGAGCTCAGGGGAGTAACTGGAGCACTAGGACTGGATGGATTCTGATAAGGAGTTCGGTGAGCATTATAATTTACTCTACGACTAGACTTAGGTGAAGTGGCCGTAAACTGGGCCTTAGTCAACAACTCATGCTCATCCGCGAGCTTTGACAGCTCATAAATGTCTGTTACCTTCTTTTGTTCTGCCATAAAAGTAGACAACTTGTCTGGGAGACATGACAATACTTCTTCCATTATAAGAAGATTCTTTAGAGCATCAAACTCAGTTACTGAAAGTGACTTTAACCATCTGTTGCAAAAATTCGTCTTCTGACGAGTAAAATCTGCTATTGTCTGATCGCTTACCCTCCTTAGGTTTCGAAACTTTTGCCTGTGTGCCTCTGGATTTAATTGATACGCATTTAAGATGCTTTTCTTTACAAATTCATAATCAAAGCTATGAGCGTCAGGTAGGGATGTAAAAATCTCCTGACTACGCCCCTTAAATTGAGAATGCATAATGGCTACCCATTGATCCCTTGGCTAGTTCATACTGATGGCAATCTTATAAAAATGTGCAAAGAAAACCTCAGGATCCTCCTCATTAAACTTGGGTAACTCTATATACTTATTCATCCTTATGGGATTATTATCACTATTTGTTGAAACATTACTAGTATTTCCATGCCCAGCTGCCATACGCTGTGTTTCAAGCCTATAGTTAGTGTCAGCTATTTGTTGTTGAATCTCTAATTGCCTAGTTTGATCCTCGGCTTATTGCTTCTTTGTTGCTTCTAGTTGCAACTCAATTAAACATTTTCTATTTTGTGCCTCAAGTTCTAAACGCCTAGTCTCAAGCTCCCTCTGCTGAGCTTCAACCTCAAATAATTTATGTTGCTTTTGAGCTTCAATCTCTAATAGTTTGTGTTCCTTTTGAGCTTCAAGCTCTAATTGACGAGCTTCTAACTCAAGACGCTTTAATGTCATCTGATCACTCGACTCTTCTCTTAACTCCTCCAGAATTTCTTCGTCTAACTCTCCATTCTCAACAAAATGCGTCACAATGACTTTCACAATTTGGGCTTTAACCATTTTATTGTTGGCGGTCAAATCCAACTGATTTGCCATTTGTATTAACTCAGTCTTTTTTAGGCTCTTAATTCCCTCAAAGTCTGGACGAGCCAACAACGACACCACTTGACTCTCCATCGTTACTAACACTTGGCACTTATTAACAACAACAATTAAAACAATGGCACTGCACTACACTTCACTGTAAAATTGTCATAACACTGAAAATTCGCTTGGCCTCACTGCAAAAACAAAATATATAGGATGACTTACCTCAAAATCGTGAAACGTTGTTACTTGACACTCAGGAAGGCTTGCATGGCACATGGAATAGTTCTTATAAAACACAGACACCTAACACACTGGTACCTAGGAAGGCAAGGTTAGATTAGCACAGTTAAGTTTAAGTGGGAACAATATTTCCCAGCACAGGCCCCCATAACTCTTGTTACCTATCGTTCGTTACGGCTCATGACCCTACAACAGCCAAGCTTTAAGTCAAGGGTTACTACAACTGCTGTTGTCTAAAGCGGGGCACCAGTGTAACCCCATGAATGATAACAGGCACAGAATTAAAAGTATATCTCCCTTAGGACTGAAGAAATATACGTATGCATTTTAATATATATATATATATATTCAATATACATCTCAATAATATATATATGAACAGAGGGTCACTATTAAAGCAAACATCAAAATATTGTCTCTCCCAGAATAAAGATCTACTACATGACACAACAACAAGTAAACAGACTTATCTCCCACATGTTACTCCTTCTGGTCCCTTGAAGCTACTGACTACTCGCGCCCCATCATTGCCCATAATCCTCTCCCCCTCTGCCTCATCCAGGATGAGGGATGGAAACTACAGATTTTTAATATTTAAATTGATTGAACAACCACTTGTTCTCAAAACACATAAGAATGCAAATTAAATGGGAACGTATTCCAGGGACTTGCCCGAAACGCTACGCGTACTAGTGGCTGTACAAGAATGTAACAACTCTTGTATATATCTCAAAAAAAAATAAAAAATATAATAGTTACTTGCAAAATATATAAGTACAATGCCACCTGCTTAATTACTGTAAATAAACAATTATATAAACTTAGTAAAAGTGACATCTGGAACTCCCATAACTGAACAGGTCCAGCAATTCTAATTTCCCGAATCTAACAGGTATTAGACATGTGAAGAGCCACCGCGCTCCTGTCCCCACTGACATTGCCACACCACACGATAATTTACAAAATATAATATATGTACATATATGATGAAATGGAACTGAATAAGTTTATTTAAATTTATATACGTATCCAACTAGGAGTACATAACAAGTTGGGGCGACGACGATCATGGGATCGGATGCGCCCCGGCGTACCTGTTAAGGGTGAATCGTGAAGCCAGGAAAGGCAAAATGCAAGCCAAAATGCGAAACGAGTGACGCCAAGCACTAGAAACTAATATGCCATATGGCAAAGAAACGCACAAAGGGAGAGGCACGAGCACATAATATAACAGGGCAAACAAACAGCCAGAGGGGCACACAGCATTCAATATAGCAAATACACTGGAAATCAGTGGACATACTTGCCTGGGAACCTGGCCCGTGAGAAAAGTACATTGAACGCTACCCAGAACACCCACTGCCAAGGGTCCCGTACATCCACCAGGGACGCCATAACATCCAGAACCGGGGCAACAAAGACACGCAAACAGGGGACCCAGATGGTAGTACCCATGAGGCGAGTAGCCGACACCCGCCCCCACATGAAGGGAACCTGCCCACCAAGAAAGTTCTCCGGTCCGCCAGACAGCAGTAACTTGGCAATCTCCATCCAGTGACCCGGCGGCATCACAGACGCTGACAACACGTCCTCCAGGTCCCCAACGAGCACCCTCACAGGAGCGAACGGGCCACAGGGCACCACCACAGGGGCACCCACGGCCCCGGGCACACCACCAGAGGACAGCAGGGAACCCGGATGGTGTGCTGGGCATCAGCCCAGCACCAGAGTCCCCACCATCCTTGGCAGCGGAAGCCACCACCCCCCCCACTGTGGAGAGTCCCCTGGAGGAGAAAGAACCGAAGGCATGTCCGAGACACAGGCACCAGCACCAGCAGGCACATGGACCTCTGCCAACACTAACTGCTGAGACATCGATGTATCCGCATCCACACCGTCAACACCCGAAGACTAAGAGTCACTGAAGTCACCAACACGGCCCAGGCAGAAGACGAACGCCTGGAACGTTTGGGCACCGGCCGGATTGTGTCAGAGCCGGAAGCGGACCCAGAAAACACGAGTACCATGAGCCGGATGAACCGACTCCCGACACAGAATGGCAGCAGCCTCCACCACAGGGGAAACCGGGCCACACACAGCAGGAGGCTCCGCAGTCACCCCAGCACCCAGCACATCCGGGACCCGAGTCACGGACACAGGTCCAGCATCTGAAGACGAGGGAGAAAACAGCGACGCCACACAGGGAGCACCTGGAAGGCCCACGGGAGCAGCTTGGACAGTGACAGGATCAGGCAGACCAACTGACGGTACCGCAATACCCGGAGGAGGGTTGGCAACAACCGGAGGAACGTCAGACATTGCCGAGGGAGCTGCAGCAACGAATGGGACATGTACCTCCTCATCATCACTGGAGACTGTCTCCAGTGGGAGCAGCGGGAAATTCTGACGTATTGGAGGATGAAATGACGTATTGGAGGATTTACGACGTCGATAACTGCTAACGATCGTTAATCAAGTCCAACTCCGACCGACGCTTAAGGCTCCAGTTCGTGTAAAAATATATTGTTCTGGCAAGTATGCATATATATGCTCAGCAGGTTAAGGGAGGTGTAGGGCCGGTTATGAGTATACTCTCCACAAACAAACGTGTGAGCTTTATGCCTCCAGTCTATTGATGACTCATAAATATGAGTAATCACCCAATGACCACTTGTATTTAATAATAAATTTTCGGACAGGTGTTGTGTATTTGCTGTGGCCCAGAGTGTGAAGCCAGCCTGGAGTATATGTAAGGTGGAGGCGTCTACCCCGGGCCCTCATGCCCTCACAGCTCAGCAGTCTTGCCTTAAATTGTTTAATAATTTCAAGTGATAAGGCATAATTAGTAATTTATAATATCAATTAGTTTATTCAGCGACAAACATAAACAAGTTCAGTAAACATCAATACTCTGGTCCTTCAAGTAATTTAAGAATGCATTTTGGTTAATTTAATTGACTGAATGTTTAAGTTCAAATTAAATCTTGTTGTCAGGTGAGAACTAATTATAAATGAAATATTACAACAATATGAACCTCATACTGTGGATTTATGTAAACATATTAAACAAACAAACCTACGAAACAGTCTATTGAAGGTAAGATAAGGGAAGGTAAGAATGATTTTATTCACATAACCCCACAATGAGGATGGTGAGAGTGATGAAGAAGGTAGAGGATGGTGCAGAGTAATGAGGACCTACCTGGTGCTCCCGCCAGCGTTAACATCTTTCCATCGCCCCTGATCTGCTGCCAGCTCCAATCAGGAACACAACACCATGCAGTTAGTACACCTGACAGTGACGGTGTTGAGGATAGTGACGGTGATGGTGACAGTGACGGTGGTGGTGTTCACAGCAGCAACACCTGGCTGCCGAACACACTTGCAACAGTTAGTTGCTGGAGTTGTGTATAGAGGAACATGAGAATATAGTCAACTATGGCTAACCTCACTCTAACTATTAATTCTCAAGACAGGGATACCTTGTGGATACCTTGTATAGTTTCCGGGGATCAACAGCCATGCGGCCCAATCTCCGACCAGGCTTCCCGGTTTGTCGAATGGTCAACCAGGCTGTTGGATGCGGCTAATCGCTGCCTGATATATGAATCACAACCTGGTTGATCAGGTATCCTTTGGAGTTGTTCGTGGTGTTCTATCTTGAACACTTGTGAGGCCGGCCAGTTATGCCCCCTAAATGTAGCATTATTGTTGAAGAGTCTCGGGCTTCTGATGTAGATAAAGTTCTCACTCAACGTACCTATTGCACCACTGCTTTTCAACGAGGGTATTCTGCACGTTCTGCCATGCCTTCTGGTCTCCGGTCCCTCTAATATCTTTCACGTGTATATTATCAAGTATCTCTCGCTTGCCCTCTAGAGAATACAGATTAAGAAATTTTAATTGGTCCCAATAATTAAGATGACTTACAGAGTGGATTCAAGTGGCAAAAGGATCTTTGCACGCTCGAGGTCAACAATTTTTCCGACACTGAATTGGGCTGTTAGAGGGCAACAATATTCCACCCAAGAGAGCAATAGTGTCCATTGATCCATTAGGTCGATTGGGAGGTTGGTGAGGCACTAGGCATGAGGGTCATGGGTTAGGCACTGGGCATAAGGGCGGTGGGTAAGGTGCTGGGCATAAATTCAGTGGGTAAGGTGCTGGGCATGAGGGCCATGGGTGAAGCACTGGGCATAAGGGCCATGGGTGAGGCACTGGGCATAAGGGCGGTGGTTAAGGTGCTGGGCATAAGTTCAGTGGGTAAGGTGCTGGGCATAAGGGCCATGGGTGAGGCACTGGGCATGAGGGTCATGGGTTAGGCACTAGGCATAAGGGCCATGGGTGAGGCACTGGGCATAAGGGCCATGGGTGAGGCACTGGGCATAAGGGCGGTGGGTAAGGTGCTGGGCATGAGGTCGGTCGGTGAGGCACGGGGCATGAGGGCCATGGGTGAGGCTCTGGGCTTGAGGGCGGTGGCCGAGGCGCTGGGGATAAGTGCCGAGGGTGACGCACTTGTCATTATGGCTGTGGTTGCGGTTCTGGGCGTGAGGGCCGTGGGTGAGGCGCTTGGCATGAGGGTGGTGAGTTGGTGAGGTGTTGGGCATGAAGGTGGTGGGTTGGGGAGGCACTGGGCATAAGGGCCGTGGGTGAGGTGTTGGCCATGAGAACGGTGGGTGACCCAGCAAACAATTTAAGGTTGCCACAACATATCTGGAAAGTATTTGAAATGATTGGAAACGTTTGTTTTATCGTATCAGATACGATATTGTGTGTGGACTTAAATAGGTTTCCAAAACTTATAACCAAAACCTACGTATCTAACACTAACTTGAGATGTTGTGGCAACTTTACAATCCTAACATGAGTCATTCATAATCCATTCATATACCAATATGAATCTCTTATGAAAGGCTTGAGCCTATAATCTGAACCCTTTTCACATCCTTGTGTTTAAAGTTAAATTTCTTGAAATTAAATTATATTATTTTATATTACATTATTTTTATTATATTTTATTTTATATTATATTATTATTTTCAATTTAAATATTAAAACCAATTTAAGGGTAAAAAAATCAAATAATTTATATTTCATTTATTATTTACTAACAAATCAGGAAAAATACAAAAACATATGCCCTATATATATATATATGTCGTACCTAGTAGCCAGAACGCACTTCTCAGCCTACTATGCAAGGCCCGATTTGCCTAATAAGCCAAGTTTTCATGAATTAATTGTTTTTCGACTACCTAACCTACCTAACCTAACCTAACCTACCTTTTTGGGCTACCTAACCAAACCTAACCTATAAAGATAGGTTAGGTTAGGTTAGGTAGGGTTGGTTAGGTTCGGTCATATATCTACGTTAATTTTAACTCCAATAAAAAAAATTGACCTCATACATAATGAAATGGGTAGCTTTATCATTTCATAAGAAAAAAATTAGTGAAAATATATTAATTCAGCAAAACTTGGCTCATTAGGCAAATCGGGCCTTGCAAAATAGGCTGAGAAGTGAGTTCTGGCTACTAGGTACGACATATATATATATATATATATATATATATATATATATATATATATATATATATATATATATATATATATATATATATATATATATATATATATATATAGTATATATATATATATATATATATATATATATATATATATATATATATATATATATATATATATATATATAAGATAGATAGAGGAGGAGAGGAGAGAGAGAGAGAGGAGAGGAGAGAGAGAGAGAGAGAGAGAGAGAGAGAGAGACAGAGAGAGAGAGACAGAGAGAGAGAGAGACAGAGAGAGAGAGAGAGAGAGAGAGAGAGAGAGAGAGAGAGAGAGAGAGAGAGAGAGAGAGAGAGAGAGAGAGAGAGAGAGAGAGAGAGAGAGAGAGAGAGAGAGAGAGAGAGAGAGAGAAGAGAGAGGAGATGAGAGAGAGAGAAGAGAGAGGAGATGAGAGAGAGAGAAGAGAGAGGAGATGAGAGAGAGAGAAGAGAGAGGAGATGAGAGAGAGAGAAGAGAGAGGAGATGAGAGAGAGAGAGGAAGAGGAGAGAGAGAGAGAGAGAGGAGGAGAGAGTGAGAGAGAGAGAAGAGGAGAGAGTGAGAGAGAGAAGAAGAAGAGACATGCAGATAGGTAATGCAAGAGAGAGAGAGAGGAAGAGGAAGAGAGAGGGAGAGAGAAGAGTGTGAAAAGAAGAGAGAGAGAACAAGAAAAATAGAGACAGAACAAGAAGAGAGTGAGACAGAGAAGAAGAGAGGAGGGAACGGAGAGAGGGGAGGCTGTACAGCGGTGAGTGGCGGCTGTGACGGACAGTGGCGGCGTTGGCGGATAGTGGCGGCGGGCGGACAGTGGCGGCTGTGGCGGACAGTGGCAGCGGTCGTGGACAGTGTCGGCGGGCGGACAGTGACGGCGGGCGGACAGTGGCGGCGGTGGCGGACAGTGGTGGCGGTGGCGGACAGTGGAGGTGGACAGTGGCGGCGGTGGTGGACAGTGGTGGCGGTGGTGGACAGTGGCGGCAGGCAGACAGTGGCAGCGGGCGGACAGTGGTGGCGGTGGCGGACAGTGGCGGCGGTGGTGGACAGTGGCGGCGGGCGGACAGTGACGGCGGGCGGACAGTGGTGGCGGTGGGAGACAGTGGCAGCGGTGGCGGACAGGGGAGGCGGTGGCGGACAGTGGCGGCGGTGGCGGACAGTGGTAGCCGTGGCGGACAGTGGTGGCGGTGGTGGACAGTGGCGGCGGGCGGACAGTGGCGGCGGGCAGACAGTGACGGCGGTGGTGGACAGTGGTGGCGGTGGCGGTGGCGGACAGTGGTGGCGGTGGCGGACAGTGGCGGCGGTGGCGGACAGTGGCGGCGGGCGGACAGTGGTGGCGGTGGCGGACAGAGGTGGCGGCGAACAGTGGTGGCGGACAGTGTTGGGGGTAGCGGACAGTGGCGGACAGTGGCGGTGGTAGCGGGCGGTAGTGGTGGGCGGTGGCGGGCGGTGGCGGGCGGCGGCGGCTGTGATGGGTGGTGGCAGCTGTGGTGGGTGGTGGCGATCGGCGGTGGTGGGTGGTGGCGGCTGGTGGCGGCTGGCGGTGGCGGCTTGGGGTGGCGACTGTGGCAACGGGCGGTGACGGCTGATGGCGAGCGGTGGCAGCTGGTGGCGGTGGTGGCGGCTGGTGGCGGTGGCGGCTGATGACGGCTGGTGTGGCGGCTGGTGGCGGAGGTGGCGGCTGGTGGTGGCGGACGGTGGCAGCTGGTGGCGGTGGTGGCGGCTTGTGGTGGCGGGCGGTGGCGGCTGGTGGTGGCGGTGATGGCTGGTGGTGGCAGGTGATGGCGGCTGGTGGTGGCGGTGGCGGCTGGTGGTGGCAGGTGATGGCGGCTGGCGGTGGCTGTGGCAGCTGGTGGCGGCTGGTGGTGGCGGGTGGCGGCTGGCGGTGGCGACTGTGGCAACGGTCGGTGGCGGCTGATGGCGGGCGTTGGTGGCGGTGGTGGCGGCGGTTGTGGTGGTGGGTGGTGGTGGCGGCTGGTAGTGGTGGGTGGTGGCGGTGGTGGCGGGTGGCTTTGGGTGGCGGCGGGTGGTGGTGGTGGGTGGCGGCTGGTGGTGGCGGCGGGTGGCGGCAAGTGGCGGCCACCTAGGACACACCCTTTACCACTGAAGGTCTGAGCACGACTAACCATGTGTGTCTCACTCACCACCAGCCCAGTGTTGCCATCAGCTCGCCCTCTCAAAATGTTTCCTTCAAAGATTGTATATTATCTTTGAACAACAAGTTTGATTATCAAGGAAAAAATGCATATATTATTGTCACATTAATACTGTGTAATATCTTATTACATTCCTGCTAAATAATTATAATTTGAAACAGGACAAAAAATCCAACATATATATAAAAACCAACATTAGAGATCACGAGGCCTAGGCCTACCTGTGACTACACATCCTGCCTTCCTGGCGAGTTACCCTCTCACACCTCACACTCTTAACTCACTCTCATTATCACACTCACTCTTACACACTATTGCTCACTCTTACTCTCAGTCATCCTTACTCACTCTTACTCTCAGTCATCCTTACTCTTACTCACTCTCATACTCACTCTTACTCTCTGTCACTCTTACTCTGTCACTCTTACTCTCTGTCACTTTTACTCTCTGTCACTCATACTCTGTCACTCTTACTCTGTCACTCTTACTCTGTCACTCTTTTTCACTCTCAGTCACCCTTACCCATTCATACTCACTCACTCTTACTCTCATACTCTTACTCTCAATCACTCTTACTCTCAATCACTCTTACTCTCACTCTTACTCCCAATCACTCTTACTCTCAATCACTCTTACCTCTCATTCTTACTCTTACTCAATCTTACTCTCAATCACTCTTACTCTCATTCTTACTCTTACTCACTCTTACTCTCACTCTTACTCCCAATCACTCTTACTCTCACTCCTACTCACAATCACTCTTACTCTCACTCTAACTCTCAATCACTTTTACTCTCACTAACTCTCAATCACTCTTACTCTCCTTCTCAATCACTCTTACTCTCACTCTAACTCTCAATCACTCTTATTCTCATACTCACCCTTACTCTCAATCACTCTTACTCACTCTGTCACCCTTACTCTCAATCACTCTTACTCACTGTCACTCTTACTCACTCTCAGTCACTCTTACTTTTACTCACTCTCAATCACTCTTACTCAGACTTACACACTCTCTGGCACTCTCACTCATCTTCAGTCACTCTTACTCTTACTCTCAGTCACTCTTACTCAATCTTACCCACTCTCGCTCACTCTTACTCACTCTAGTTAATAAGAACACGCCAATATAAGACAACAAAACGTTTTCAGATTCTTTCACACCACTTTCCAGCAACTTTTATAATTTATATAAATTATCATAGGGAATAATACTTAAATTATTTATTTAAACATGATATTAGTGTTTAGTGGAATGCATAAGGAGTCAAATTGCGTTAAAAAGAGCGATTATTAGAAAATTTGGAAAACTACTTTTTTCTGATCATATTATAACTAAATGGATTTTGAACGTTTCACTGAGCCAATAAATATCATTCACAATTTATTAATGAATTTTACAAAAAAAAACACCATAAATTTTATATTTAAACATGTAAAAACTATTTGTAATACATTAGAAACAAAATAGTTGTAGAAAAACAATTTATTATAAAACCTTTGTATTTGGATTTTTTTATTAAAAGTTTCTCAAAGGCTCTCCTGCACCATTCTCAATGCAAATCATTCCCACACCTATGGGAAGAGATAGATGTTAAGACGGCAATGTTAAGACGCATAAACCAGGTAACCCCACTACGCCCTATAATCAGCCAAATACCAACCCCAACTTATCACCTGGCAAAGAAACTCAATGAACTCCTAACTCCATACACTCCAAGTAAGTTTAGTCTACAATCATCAGCAGATTTCCTAGAATTGATCAAATCTACCCAGCCCGATGGAATCATCGCATCCCTGGACGTTGAATCCCTATTTTCCAACGTCCCAGTCGACACAACCATAGGAATGATACTGGACAGAGTATACAGAGACGAGAGCACCCCCAAATTAGACATACCTGAGCCACACTTGAAGAGTCTTCTCGAAGCATGTACAAAGGAGCCCCTTTCATCAGTCCACAAGGAGACATGTATTTACAAATAGACGGAGTAGCAATGGGCTCCCCCTTAGGAGTCTCATTTGCTAATTTTTATATGAGAACCATCGAAGACAGAGTCTTCAGTAGCAGACAAAAACCAACTGTATATTGCCGTTATGTAGATGACATATTCGTAATAGTAAAAGACTCAGATGAACTAATTGACCTAAAAAGACATCTAGAGAGAGAGTCAGTACTCCGATTTACACATGAAAATAGTGAAAATAACAGTATGCCATTCCTGGATGTACTAATAACAAAAACAGGAACCTCTTTAAGCACCAACGTATATACCAAGCCCACCAACATAGGATTATGCCTGAACGGTAGAAGTGATTGCCCCCAGAGATACAAAGCCAGTGTTCTCAATGCTTATATTCGTCGAGCGCTTACCCACTGCTCTGAATGGAGCAACGTGAGTAGAGAGTTTGAAAGAGTAACTCAGGTATTGGTGAACAACGGATATAGCAACGCGGAAATAAATGATGCTATAAGAAGACACTTGGACCGTTGGTATAATCCAGAACCTAGAACAGAAACCACAACACCTCCAATAAAATTATATTACAAATCAACCATGCACAGTGATCATATAAAAAAGGAAAGAATAATGAAAGAAATAATCCGTAAAGGAGTAAAAAGCACTACTCCTAACCAAAACATAAACCTGATAATGTTCTACAAAACCAAGAAGACTTCCGAACTCCTTATCAAAAACAGCCCGAAGCCTACGGAGAACCCTCTACAGCAGTCAAGCGTTGTATACATGTACACTTGCCCCCACGAAGGATGTAACCTTCAATCTAAGTACATAGGTATGACGTCGACCAAGCTGACGAGGCGTTTGACATGCCATCTTCAATCCTGTGCCCCTGGGAATCACATGAGACAAGCCCATGACATCACTCTAACAAGAGAAATGTTGAACAAGAATACCTGCATAATAGACAAAACCCAAGATGCAAGAAGATTACAAATTTTTGAGGCAATTCACACAAGAATAGAACAACCTACCATGAACACCCAAATCACGGAACTATTTACTCTACCAACCATGCGAGTAAGGACAAGACCAGAACATAACGATGCCAACACAGAAGACAATGTCCAACATAACAGGCCAATTACACTGGATTAATCTTTGTGTTTAGATAGGAGCTGCCTCGTATAGGCCAATAAGCCTTCTGCAGTTACCTCTATGTTTCACCTCACATTTATCCCTTATGTATCCCCCCATGTTTTCACATTTATTGTATTATCATCTGACCCAGTGTGGGTATAAAATCAACCAGCATTTTAAGATCTGTTCACTTGAGAATGAACCATGGAGGTTCGAAACGTTGTGCAAATTGTATAAATAAGTGTAATACACTCTATAGTAAATCACTTCTTTTCTTCACCTTCATCCCTCTAACTATTTTCTTAGCATCAGGGCTTAGTTGAAATAGAAATTCTCCAAAACTCATTTTCGTACTTTTAAGGTGAAGAAAAGAAGTGATTTACTATAGAGTGTATTACACTTATTTATACAATTTGCACAACGTTTCGAACCTCCATGGTTCATTCTCAAGTGAACAGATCTTAAAATGCTGGTTGATTTTATACCCGCAGATCCGGGTATCACGAATCAGATCCGATTCGTGATCAGATATACAAGGCGGAAAATGAAATCAAAGACAACAAAACGCAACTACTTCATGCTACAAACGAATGGAGAAATAGCAACATCGACGAAAGTCTCCATACCCGCATTGAACAACACCTCGACATCCTCACAGACCGACATCACCTCAGCACTGAAACAAGGATTATCAAGAAACTAACAACGTTATATGGAGGACCTATGGCAATTCCACGACCAAGAGATGGCTTCCTGAACCTTGCAGGAATCAACCTCACTGAGGACCAAATCACTCTCCTAAATCTGGGTATAAACTGTCACGTTATGTCCAGACCGAGTGAGATGGCCCGGAAAGTGGAGTTGGAAATGCTGTTGGACGACATATTCGACCTCGAGACACAAAAGAAGGTCACTACCAAAGATACCTTACAAGCAGAACTTATTGCGGAAGGAGGAAAGAATCGAGGCAATTACAGAAGCGCCATATTGTCCCCCAAGCTCAAAGCGGCAGCTAAAAGCCTTCGTGAGAACAAGGAGATAGTTGTCAGGAGAGGCGACAAGTCGCCAATATACGTCATTCTTAAAAAAGACGAATATCTGGCGAAAATGAACCTCATATTCTCTGACCAAACTAAATTCCAAAGGGTAACGAAGGACACTACAGCCGAATTGAAAGCAAAGGTCAACAAACTGATCGAAACTGTGAACGCCAAGAAATCCGGACTCCACCTGCCGAAGATTATTGGGGAATATAAACCTGGATATGCGTATGGATATGTCAAGACACACAAGCCTGGAAACCCACTTCGGCCAATCATTAGCCAGATACCCACACCCACGTACAGACTGGCGAAGCGACTCAACGGCCTGCTGACCCCTTATGTCCCTTGCGCCTTCAGCCTGAAGTCTCCAAAGGAATTGTTGACTTACTGCGGGGCACACGGGCCACAGGGATAAGAGCCTCGTTGGACGTAGAATCACTGTTCACCAACGTACCTGTGGATGAGACAATCGGGATGATAGCCGACAGAGTGTATCGTGATCCAGCCTGTACTCCTCTTGACATGCCAGAAAATATTCTAAGGAAACTGCTCCAAGCTTGTAATAAAGAGGCACCCTTCTTGAGCCCGGAGGGGCACATGTATAAGCAAGTAGATGGGGTTGCCATGGGTTCTCCCCTAGGTGCCCTGTTTGCAAACTTCTACATGGGTACCATCGAGCAAAAAGTCTTAGTCGACATGAACTTGAAACCGGCCATATACTGCAGGTATGTTGACGACATTTTTACACAGGTACCTGATGTCAGACATTTGCAGGAACTGAAGGAGGCGTTTGAGCAGAGTTCCGTGCTGCGTTTCACTTACGAGATGGAAAAGGATGGGAAGCTGCCCTTTTCTAGATGTAACAGTAATGGAAAAGAGCGGAGGTTTCCACACTGCAGTCTACACTAAGGAAACGAACATAGGAATGTGCCTAGATGCCAACAGCGACTGCCCAGACAGGTACAAGAGGAGTGTTGTTAACGCATATGTCGACCGTGCTCTCAGCCACAGCTCAGAATGGAAGCAAGTCGACGAAGAACTCTGTAGGGTAAGGCAGGTCCTAGTCAATAACGGCTTCTCCAATGGTTTCGTCGAAGACATCATAAGAAGGAAAGTGACACGCCATGCAACCTCTGAAGAGACAACTAACACAACACCTATACCCTCTATTAGACTATTTTACAGGAAATTCTTTTCCACAGCTCATAAAACTTAGGAAAGGGTCCTGAAAGATATTGTTAATAGAAACGTTATCCCTACAGACAAAAATCAGAGGATACAACTGACGATTTACTATAAAACCAGAAAAACGACCAGCCTACTCATGAGAAACTCTCCAGACACAAACAGAACGCTTTAAAAGAGACCAACGCCTTCAAATGCCCTCTTGGGGACTGTAAGCTCCAAAAAACCCAGTATATAGGCAAGACAACAACATCTCTTTCTAGGCGTTTAACGATGCATAAGCAACAGGGCTCCATTAAGGAACATATAATATCTTCCCACAACCAAACCATCGCCAGAGAAATACTAGTAAACAACACAGAAATCATCGATAGATACAGCGATAGCAGGCGGCTTGACGTTTGCAAGGCACTACACATTAAAAAGTCAACACCAGCAATCAACAGCCAATTAATTCACAAACTATATTCTACCCACCTCAAGACTCAGCTCCAATATAGAAGTATCAAGAAATATGGACCAATAGGCTTTCTACAATCACTTCCATTCAATACCTATTGTTTCGTGTTCTGTCTGGTGTTGATGAAATTAATACCCTATTAATACCACCTCACCCCATCCACCTCACTCAAATGTAGATATAAACAAATCGGAGATGTGTAAGTTCTATTCAGTTGTGTATGTGTAAACTAAAGTCTTTGAAAATGTAATAAGTTTTACGAAACTGCGCTCAAGTGTTGCGTCAGACTAGAAATAAAAATGAATTTTGGAGAATTGATTTTTGAATTACCACCAGCAGTGAAAAGAAATGTACGAAAGATTGAGAAAATTCGTGTTAGAATTGTTAATCTTACTTTTTCAGTCATATTTAATAATATATATATATATATATATATATATATATATATATATATATATATATATATATATATATATATATATATATATATATATATATATATATATATATAGGGAAGGGAGTACCACCTCTGGCTGGAAGAAGGGGGACCCATAGCCTCGGAGGAAACCACACATAACGCATTGGAGGGAATGTAGGTCCCCTCCAATACAGTTTCTGTGTGCTTTTCTCCTACCACCCCCTTCCCTTTTTTTTTTCTTTTTTCCTTTATTGTGTATTTAAAGGTTACAAAACATACAAGACAAATGCCTAAAGGTTATGGATCTCTTGAAGCTCCTCCGCTTCTGGACACGAACCGAGGACGCAGCAAGCATTTCCCCTCTGGATCGCCACACTGAGACGCTGAAATAAAAAACTGGAAGCCCTTGGGTCTCTGGTGACGTCAATGAGCTTGGAACCCAATTCCTTGAGAAATCCCAAGGCACTCTTGCCCCAGGAGCCATGCGTCTCAGACGCTATGGGAACAAAGAGGTATTGACCTTCCAGTCGCCTGTACTTGAGTGATTTTGCTGTTTCCCTGTGGTTGGCCGCCCCACCTGCTTGATCAGCTCCGAAGTGTACATAGGTGTCAGCCAGGGTGGATACACATGTGTAGTCCCACACCAACTGTCTACCCTCCTTCCATGGGTATATGGTGATGCCATCTGGGCGAAGTGCGGGGAAATCCAGGTTTTGGACCCCTAGGATGCGAGGTTCTCTCTCCGCTGGGCACCCAGCTGAGACGAGGCTTCTCTTGATGATGTCTTTGACCTCGTTGTGTCTTGCATGCCAGCCCTTTGTGCTTCCGCAATGCAACCCATGCAGTCCGTATTGGTCTGCTTCCACCCTGTTGCAAATACACTTGTATTCAGTGTGAATTGGGGCACCAAGGCGGAGGGCCACTGCTACACGAAGAGATTCTGGATCTAGGCACGTGCCCATTGCTGACATGGGTACTGCCAGGAGGAAGTCTCCTGCATGGGGGGCACGCACTGCTCTGAAGCGGGCTTTCTCCTTGTCTGATGTTGCGACGCTGAGCATGGCATCAGCTACTTTTTCCACTAGAGGGTGGTCCCAGCCGGACTGTTTGTGTTGTTTTGTTGGCTCTATAATGGTTGCTGGGGCTGCAAGAACATCCCACTGATTTGAACATTCAGTGAAAGCAGGATCGTGTATTCCTGCTGAATCTCTCAGGGTTGCAGGTAAAATATCTCTGATGAGGTCGTGCGATGCATGAGAGGAGGAAAGGAAGGCTGGTAGAGCAATTTGGGAGGCTGTGCGGACACCAAGGCCGCCGAGTCTTACAGGAAGGGTTGCTTGCTCCCACTGAGAGTCGTCCAATGGCAGGTTCAGGACTTTCACCAGCATGGACCTCAGAAGGGTGTCATACACATTTAACTTAGGGCTGCTGTAGGATGGAGAACATCTCAGAAAGTAGGTCAACTTAGGGAGAGACAGGCATCTTGTAAGGAGAAAGAGAGCATCGTGGGCATCAATCTTGCCAATCCTGTCCTGCATTCTCTTTAGGTCAGTGATTTTTGCAACCAGGACCTCGCCAGCACATCAGAGAACCAACAAGAATGAGAGGAGAAGATGAACCAGCAATGCTTGATTTGATATTTACCCTAAATGAGTGGGATATAAGAGAAGTTAAAATGGAAGCGCCCTTGGGAATCAGTGACCACAGTGTATTGAACTTTGAGTACCTGGTAGAGCTAGGACTTATCTCCCCCAAAAAAGAACTAGGAATCAAAAGGCTGGCATACCGAAAGGGAAACTATGAACAGATGAGAAGTTTCCTATGTGAAATACCTTGGGACACAGACCTCAGAGATAAGTCCGTACAGGGTTTGATGGACTATGTTACCCAAAAGTGTCAGGAGGCAGTAAACAGGTTCATCCCGGCCCAAAGGGAAAAATCCGAGAAGCAACAGAAGAATCCATGGTATAATAGGGCATGTATGGAAGCGAAGAAAGTGAACAAAAGGGCGTGGAGGAACTTCCGGAATAACAGAACACCAGAAAGCAGAGAGAGATACCAGAGAACCAGGAATGAGTACGTCAGGGTGAGAAAAGAAGCAGAGAAAAGTTTTGAAAATGATATAGCAAACAAAGCCAAGACCGAACCAAAGCTACTCCACAGTCACATCAGAAGGAAAACAACAGTGAAAGAACAGGTATTGAAACTTCGAACAGGCGAGGACAGGTATACAGAGAATGACAGAGAGGTGTGTGAAGAAACTCAACAAGAGGATCCAGGAGGTCTTCACAATAGAACAAGGTGAGGTCACTGTGCTAGGAGAAAGGGAGGTAAACCAGGCGGCCTTGGAAGAGATCGAAATTACGAGAGAGGAGGTCAAGAGACACCTGCTGGATCTGTGATGTTAGAAAGGCTGTTGGTCCAGATGGGATCTCACCATGGATACTGAAAGAGTGTGCAGAGGCACTTTGCTTGCCACTCTCCATAGTGTATAGTAAGTCACTGGAGACGGGAGACCTACCAGAAGTATGGAAGACGGCGAATGTGGTCCCAATATACAAAAAGGGCGACAGGCAAGAGGCACTGAACTACAGGCCAGTGTCCTTGACTTGTATACCATGCAAGGTGATGGAGAAGATCGTGAGAAAAAACCTGGTAACACATCTGGAGAGAAGGGACTGTGACAAATCGCCAACATGGGTTCAGGGAGGGTAAATCTTGCCTTACAGGCTTGATAGAATTCATCGATCAGGTGACAAAGATTAAGCAAGAAAGAGAGGGCTGGGCGGACTGCATTTTCTTGGATTGTCGGAAAGCCTTTGACACAGTACCGCATAAGAGGCTGGTACATAAGCTGGAGAGACAGGCTGGTGTAGCTGGTAAGGTGCTCCAATGGATAAGGGAGTATCTAAGCAATAGGAAGCAGAGAGTTACGGTGAGGGGTGATACCTCCGATTGGCGTGAAGTCACCAGTGGAGTCCCACAGGGCTCTGTACTCGGTCCTATCTTGTTTCTGATATATGTAAATGATCTCCCAGAGGGTATCGATTCAATTTCTCTCAATGTTTGCGGACGATGCTAAAATTATGAGAAGGATTAAAACAGAAGAGGCCTGTTTGAGGCTTCAAGAAGACATAGACAAGCTGAAGGAATGGTCGAACAAATGGTTGTTAGAGTTTAACCCAAGCAAATGTAATGTAATGAAGATAGGCGTAGGGAGCAGGAGGCCAGATACAAGGTATCATCTGGGAGAGGAAATTCTTCAGGAGTCAGAGAAGGAAAAAGACTTGGGGGTTGATATCACGCCAGACCTGTCTCCTGCAGCACATATCAAGTGGATAACATCAGCGGCATATGCCATGCTGGCCAACATACGAACGGCATTCAGAAACTTGTGTAAAGAATCATTCAGAACTTTGTATACCACATATGTCAGGCCAATCCTGGAGTATGCAGCCCCAGCATGGAGTCCATATCTAGTCAAGGATAAGACTAAACTGGAAAAGGTTCAAAGGTTTGCCACCAGATTAGTACCCGAGCTGAGAGGTTTGAGTTACGAGGAGAGACTACGGGAATTAAACCTCACTTCGCTGGAAGACAGAAGAGTTAGGGGGGACATGATCACTACATTCAAGATTCTAAAGGGAATTGATAGGGTAGATAAAGACAGTCTATTTAACACAAGGGGAACACGCACAAGGGGACACAAGTGGAAACTGAGTGCCCAAATGAGCCACAGAGATATTAGAAAGAACTTTTTTAGTGTCAGAGTGGTTGACAAATGAAATGCATTAGGAAGTGATGTGGTGGAGGAGGACTCCATACACAGTTTCAAGTGTAGAAATGATAGAGCCCGATAGGCTCAGGAATCTGTACACCTGTTGATTGACGGTTGAGAGGCGGGACCAAAGAGCCAGAGCTTAACCCCCGCAAACACAACTAGGTGAGTACAACTAGGTGAGTACACATACACGCATATATATACATATATATACATACATATATATATATATATATATATATATATATATATATATATATATATAATATATATATATATATTGTGATGGTAAAAAATGTAGGTGTTCGGCAGTCCTCCTAATGGCTGGTGTCAATGTTAATCACATTTACAAAAAACAAGTTGACTGCGTGGCTGTTGCCTCCTGTGGTAAAGTAAGAGAAAAACATGCAAAACAAATCGTATGAACAATGAAACTTTAACTTGAAAACAAATATGAACAAAGATAATCCCTTGGCTATGTGCAGTGCAAATAAACAAGATTACAAAGTCAAAAAATAATATAAAATAAACAATGGTTACGTTACTCTACAATGAACAAGACAAAAAATGAATTAAAAGGTGCTGAGAATATTGGCTGGCTGAAAACATCCACTATTACACAGAGCGTATATTAGATAGGTGTGTCAGCTTTGAGAGCACAGAATATTCTAAATCCAATGGCTCGTGCACGCTTAGTCATTGGCTATGCAAATGGCGCTGAAGTCGAGTGTAGACGCCGATTCACCAATGGGACGCGTGCTGGGTGGAAGAGGTGGTTTGGTGATCGACGAAGGTGGAGTGGCGACAGCGAGGAGGGGGAGTGGAGAGCGAGTGTTGGGTATGTATACGCCTTGTAGAAACGTATTCCACTAAATATGTACTACTCTTGATTATAGTATATAGTAGATGTACTGAAGTAACATGATGATAGGAAAGAGCAGGCCAAATCTCTCTTGAAAGAGATTATTGTCGCAGCTCTCCCCCGAAGCCTGTTCTTACGGGTTAAGTTACTTCAGTAGATGGTAGAGAGGTAGGAGTAGCTGTCTCTACCTCGTAGACTCTGGAGAGGGCGTCGGCTATGATGTTGTCCGAACCCTTAATGAAGAAGATCTCCAGATTAAAATTCTGCAAGTACAGAGCCCAGTGTAGAAGATGTTGATTGTTGAATTGGGCTTGTTGCCGGAACCGTAGGGGATTGTGGTCTGAGTAGATGGTAATAGACCGATTTCCCTGTAGGTAAGGTTCGAAATGTTGCAGATTCAGGACGATGGAGAGGAGTTCCTTTTCTATGGTGCTATAGTTCTTTTGATGGGGCTTCAACTTGTAGCTGTAGTAGCTGACAGGAAGAACCTCTTCGCCACGTTGTTGCATTAGGACGTCCCCGATGCCGGTGCCACTTGCGTCGACATTGATGATGAAAGGCTTCGTAATATCTGGAGAGGCGAGAATGGGGTCAGAACATAGCAGAGATTTAAGTTGTTCAAAGGCAACGGACTGTTGAATGGTCCAATGATACTGTTGCTTGGGGCTGGTCAGATTAATCAATGGTGTCGCTACCGTAGTAAAAAATTTCACAAACCTACGATAGTAAGACGCAAGGCCAAGGAAGCACAGGAGCTGCTTCCTGATTGTAGGTTGTGGGTAATGCTGAATGGCTTGAGAGTGAATTGTTAAAGGAGCTATGCTGCCACTCCCTATCACATGACCAAGATAACGCACTTTACCTTTGGCAAAGGTGGACTTGCCCAAGTTGATGGTAGGGCAAGCTCTCAGGAGCTTGGAGAACAATCGTTGCAGCTGAAGCAGATGTTCGCTCCAGGTGTTAGTTGCTACAACGATGTAATCCAAGTAGGCGTAGGTGTGATCTAGGCCGTGGATGACGCGGTTTGACAGCTCGCTGGAAGGTGGCCGAGGCGTTACACAGTCCAAAAGGAAGGCGTTCATATCTGTACAGGAAGAGTGGTGAAGGTAGATATTTCCTTAGCTCTCTCTGTCAGGCTGATTTGGTAATAGCCCTTTAACAAATCAATTTGGGACAAATAATTTACATTACCTACTGCGTCAAGGATATCATCTATACGAGGTACAGGGTAAGCATCCTTGATGGTCACAAGGTTCAGTTTCCTATAGTCAGTACATAGTCGTACTTTACCGTGCAGTTTCGGCACCAAGATGCAGGGTGAGGCGCAAGGGGACTCACAAGGGTGGCCAGCCCACGATCCAGAAGGTACTGTACTTCAGCATGCATAACTTCCTTTTTGTATGGGCTGATACAGTAGAAGGGTTGACGAATCGGCCGGGTATCAGGAAGCAGCTGAATGTCTTGCTGAACCACATTACACTCCTGGGGATCATCGCTGAACAACTTCTGATGTTCTTGAAGAACATCAGATTAGAGGAGCACTATTACAGTCCTGTAAATATTTAGGAAAATCAGTAAGGATTTCCGAGTTGGAAGGCACTGACTCAGAGTTAGTGCTGTAACACCGGGGGGTGGGGGTGGGGGTGGGGGGGTTCGTATTCGTATTCTCGTTCTCTCTACCCCTCTCTGTACCCGTATTCTACTTTATATAACTCTCTACCAAGGGACCCCAAAACTTTTACTCGAGCCGACCCCACGCCACGTGGTCTTAAGACAATTGACCGACTTAAGATTCTACAACCCGTATGACGTGAAATAGACTTCTAGCAAATCTCTAGAATCACCTTGCGCTTCCACCACCAGACCAGTAACACTGAGCAATGATCGAGGTCTGGATCGATCATGATAATCAATAAACCTTAGGGTTTGATCCCAACTAGTAATATATATACTTGGATTTACATTAAGTGTGGAATTAATAAACAATCAAAGGGATAATGAATTCTGATTCGGTGTTAGAATCGGCGCCCAACTCAACTCGGCCTCTGAGCTACCCACGTGGTGCTGGACAATACACATATAAATTACATAAAAAAGGGAATGAATAAAAAAGACAATTTAATAGCTAAATGGTTTATTCAAAACTAAAACAAAATCTAAAAATCATGCACTCCCTAAACTTATCACGCCCTGACATGAGAAGCAATGAGTTGACCTATTCCCTATAACAACTCTGAGCAACTCTACCTTGGTATGCGACCAGAGGGTGTTAGTGCTGGTCTAATGGGAGGTGGATGGAAGTCACCTGCCCCAGTCGCTCCTCGTTCCACACTGTCTTCCCAAGTCGCTCTGTCTCCCCACAGCAGCAGTTTGGGTATCCCTACGCTTAGCTTTACTGATATAGATATAGCTTCGATATAGCTTCGCTGTATCTATCGATGATTTCTGTGTTGTTTACTAGGATTTCTCTGGAGATGGTTTGGTTGTGGGAAGAGATTATATGTTCCTTAATGGAGCCCTGTTGTTTATGGATCGTTAAACGCCTAGAAAGAGATGTTGTTGTCTTGCCTATATACTGTTTTTTTTGGAGCTTACAGTCCCCAAGAGGGCATTTGAAGGCATAGACGACGTTGGTCTCTTTTAAAGCGTTCTGCTTTGTGTCTGGAAAGTTTCTCATGAGTAGGCTGGCCGTTTTTCTGGTTTTATAGTAAATCGTCAGTTGTATCCTCTGATTTTTGTCTGTAGGGATAACGTTTCTATTAACAATATCTTTCAGGACCCTTTCCTTCGTTTTATGAGCTGTGGAAAAGAAGTTCCTGTAAATTAGTCTAATAGGGGGTATAGGTGTTGTGTTAGTTGTCTCTTCAGAGGTTGCATGGCGTTTCACTTTCCTTCTTATGATGTCTTCGACGAAACCCTTGGGGAAGCCGTTGTTGACTAGGACTTGCCATACCCTACAGAGTTCTTCGTCGACTTGCTTCCATTCTGAGCTGTGGCTGAGAGCACTGTCAACATAAGCGTTAACAACACTCCTCTTGTACCTGTCTGGGCAGTCGCTGTTGGCATTTAGGCACATTCCTATGTTCGTTTCCTTAGTGTAGACTGCAGTGTGGAAACCTCCGCTCTTTTCCATGACTGTTACATCTAGAAAGGGCAGCTTCCCATCCTTTTCCATCTCGTAAGTGAAACGCAGCACGGAACTCTGCTCAAATGCCTCCTTCAGCTCCTGCATATGTCTGACATCAGGTACCTGTGTAAAAATGTCGTCAACATACCTGCAGTATATGGCCGGTTTCAAGTTCATTTCGACTAAGACTTTTTGCTCGATGGTACCCATGTAGAAGTTTGCAAACAGGACACCTAGGGGAGAACCCATGGCGACCCCATCTACTTGCTTATACATGTGCCCATCCGGGCTCAAGAAGGGTGCCTCTTTAGTACAAGCTTGGAGTAGTTTCCTCAGAATGTTTTCTGGTATGTCAAGAGGAGTGCAGGCCGGATCACGATACACTCTGTCGGCTATCATCCCGATTGTCTCGTCCACAGGTACGTTGGTAAACAGTGATTCTACGTTTAACGAGGCTCTTATCCCTGTGGCCCGTGTGCCCCGCAGTAAGTCAACAAATTCCTTTGGAGACTTCAGGCTGAAGGCGCAAGTGACATAAGGAGTCAGCAGGCTGTTGAGTCGCTTCGCCAGTCTGTACGTGGGAGTGGGTATCTGGCTGATGATTGGCCGAAGTGGGTTTCCAGTCTGGTGTGTCTGGACATTTCCATACGCATATCCAGGTTTATATTCCCAATAATTTTTGGCAGGTGGAGTCCGGATTTTTTGGCATTCACAGTTTCAGTCAGTTTGTTGACCTTTGCTTTCAGATCGGCTGTAGTGTCCTTCGTTACCCTTTGGAATTTAGTTTGGTCAGAGAGTATGAGGTTCATTTTCGCCAGATAGTCGTCTTTTTTAAGGATGACATATATTGGCGACTGGTCACCTCTCCTGACAACTATCTCCTTGTTCTCGCAAAGGCCCTTAGCTGCCGCTTTGAGCTCGGGGGATAGTATGGTGCTTCTGTATTTGCCTCGATTCTTTCCTCCTTCCGCAATAAGTTCTGCTTGTAAGGTATCTTTGGTAGTGACCTTCTTTTATGTCTCGAGGTCGAATATGTCGTCCAACAAAATTTCCAACTCCACTTTCCGGGCCATCTCACTCGGTCTGGACATAACGTGACAGTGTATACCCAGATTTAGGAGAGTGACTTGGTCCTCAGTGAGGTTAATTCCTGCAAGGTTCAGGAAGCCATCTCTCGGTCGTGGAATTGCCATAGGTCCTCCATATAACGTTGTTAGTTTCTTGATAATCCTTGTTTCAGTGCTGAGGTGATGTCGGTCTGTGAGGATGTCGAGGTGTTGTTCAATGCGGGTACGGTGACTTTCGTCGATGTTGCTATTTCTCCATTCGTTTGTAGCATGAAGTAGTTCCGTTTTGTTGTCTTTGATTTCATTTTCTGCCTTGTATATCTGATCACGAATCAGATCCTGGCGATATTTTATCGTGAAGGCTTGATTCCTTGCTGCTGGGTCGTGCGTTTTAATATTAGTATATTTTGGTAGCAGTCTTTCCTGTAGACATATATTATTAAATATGACCGAAAAAGTAAGATTAATAATTCTAACACGAATTTTCTCGATCTTTCGTACGTTCCTTTTCACTGTTGGTGGTAATTCAAAAATCAATTCTCCAAAATTCATTTTATATTTCTAGTCTGACGCAACACTTGAGCGCGTTTCGTAAAACTTATTACATTTTCAAAGACTTTAGCTTACACATACACAACTGAATAGAACTTACATATCTTTGATTTGTTTATATCTACATTTGAGTGAGGTGGATGGGGTGAGGTGGTATTAATAGGGTATTAAATTCCTAAACACAAGACAGAACACGAAACAATGGGTATTGAATGGAAGTGATTTGTAGAAAGCCTATTGGTCCATATCTCTTGATGCTTCTATATTGGAGCAGAGTCTTGAGGTGGGTAGAATATAGTTGTGCATTAATTGGCTGTTGATTGCTGGTGTTGACTTCTTGATGTGTAGAGCCTCGCAGACGTCAAGCCGCCTGCTATCGCTGTATCTATCAATGATTTCTGTGTTGTTTACTAGGATTTCTCTGGCGATGGTTTGGTTGTGGGAAGAGATTATATGTTCCTTAACCCTTAAACTGCGCATGGCGTATATATACACCCTGAGTAACATGTCCCATGGTGCGCATGGCGTATATATACGCCATAGGGTGCCAGGCCTGATTCAAATGGCCCGCGGCTACACAGGGTTCACAGTAGCTTCCTCAGGGCTCTTGTAAACAGATGCCATTTAAAAAAAAAATCGTGGGCAATATTCTCAGGTGTGAGAGGCACAGTACTGTTGGAGCAACCAAGGCCGGCGCACGCAGCACGAGCGAACAGCATTGATGTTCAGCTTGTGACCACAGCATCGCCGAAAAATGTCAAAATAAATATATAATTGTTATTATTTAGCGATGACAATATTACAGATGACCAATGACTGTGATATAAATAACCAGGGTTGTGATAATAGCAGGATTGTTGTAATAATTAGCGCTGTGTGAGGAGTGATGCTGAGAGACGGAGGGAGACTGCATCGTTTACTGACTGTGTGGCCACCTGTTATTGTTTGCGTTCACCATACCAGGTCAGTGGTTCTCTATGGTGAACACAAATGTAGATACTTATATATAATGTGTGTATTAGTGTAATAACAGCAAAAGGATTATGCTGGGAGGAGCCATATGGGTGACGGAGGTGACGTCGTCTGCACGATTTCTCTAGCTGTTTAGAGGGTGGCCACTATGCTCTTTGGGCGCACTACAAGCTTAGGTGTACAGTTACGGTGCATAAAACATGTAGATATTTATATATAATATGTGTATATAGGGTAATAACACTGCAAAAGGTATTGTTGGGGGAGAAAGTTTAGTGCGTGTGACTTTGAAAGAGTGAGGGAGCCGCCAGCCGCCATCTGTGTATAGCGACGACTCTTAGTGCCTGAACTAACTATATCAGCTTAGCTGTACAGTTGTGGTGAACAAAATATACACATACTTATATATAACGTCTGTATATAGTGTAATAACACCACAACTGGTATTGTTGGGGGAGAAAGTTTAGTGCGTGTGTTGAGGGAGTGGCAGCGAGTGGCTGGCTGGTGTGTGGCGGTAACTCCTCGTTGCTTTTCGACTCTCAATACCAACTTAGTGGTTCGGTATGGTGACCAAAACATGCCAATACTTATATATAACCTGTGTATAGAGTGTAATAGCAGCAAAACTATTTGTTTATTGTTTTATAAACATAATAATTGAATCACTAATATGCACATCATACTTTTGAGTATAGCGATTATTAACCACTTTTATTATATAAATATATTACAATACACACTATTGAATAATATTACTGCAAAAAAACTAAGAAAAAATCAATCGGAGACATTGAAACAATTAGGTAATAATATCTTTGTGGCAACTCCCATCTGTCAACGCGGGTGACGCTGACCGGGTCTGACGACCGCTCTGTCAATGCCCACTTTTTGCCAGACTTCCTCGTTCAATTGCGCCCAAAATATGTCACCTACGATTTTTTTTTTATTTTTTCCGTGCTCAGGGGACACAAATTAACATGTTTAGAAGACGAAAAAAAAATTTCAATTTTTGTTTTTCTTGCGCACAGGGGTGTAAATGTCCATATGACCCCTGAGCAGTGTAAGGGTTAATGGAGCCATGTTGCTTATGCATCGTTAAACGCCTAGAAAGAGATGTTGTTGTCTTGCCTATATACTGGGTTTTTGGAGCTTACAGTCCCCAAGAGGGCATTTGAAGGCATAGACGACGTTGGTCTCCTTTAAAGCGTTCTGCTTTGTGTCTGGAGAGTTTTTCATGAGTAGGCTGGCCGTTTTTCTGGTTTTATAGTAAATCGTCAGTTGTATCCTCTGATTTTTGTCTGTAGGGATAACGTTTCTATTAACAATATCTTTCAGGACCCTTTCCTCCATTTTATGAGCTGTGGAAAAGAAGTTCCTGTAAAATAGTCTAATAGGGGGTATAGGTGTTGTGTTAGTTGTCTCTTCAGAGGTTGCATGGCATTATTTATTCTATGGAGTACGGCGTGCTGTTGCCCAGACGTCGACTCTTGGTGGTAGCGTGAGTGCAGGTGCGGCGAGACACCAGCCCATCAGCAACAGGCAGGCGGAGAATGAGCAGTTTGCTGGTTACGGAGGGCTGTAGCCGGTGTGTCGAGGTGTGCATGGTACGATTTGCTTCCTGGTCAAAACGTTTGGCAATACTGGTGGACGTATCTTCAATATAGTATCTTGTACTTGAACGACGTAAATATGTAGGGAAGAGCAGGCTCAATCTCTCTTGAAAGAGATTATCGTCACAATATATATATATATATATATATATATATATATATATATATATATATATATATATATATATATATATATATATATATATATATATATATTTTTATAAATATGACCGAAAAAGTAAGATTAATAGTTCTAACACGAATTTTCTCGATCTTTCTTATGTTTCTTTTCACTTTTCACTTTCATTTGGGTGAATTGATATGTTACAACATATCACCTCACCAAAATGCAGGTATAAAAAAAATCGAAGATGTTTAAGCTCTATTCAGTTGTGTGTGTGTAAACTAAAGTCTTTGAAAATGTAATAAGTTTCACGAAACGCGCTCAAGTGTCCCGTCAGACTAAAAATAAAAATGAATTTTGGAGAATTGATTTTTCAATTACCATCAACAGTGAAAAGAAACATAAGAAAGATCGAGAAAATTCGTGTTAGAATTATTAATCTTACTTTTTCGGTCATATTTAATAATATATGTCAACAGGAAAGACTGCTACCAATATATATATATATATATATATATATATATATATGTCGTACCTAGTAGCCAGAACGCACTTCTCGGCCTACTATACACGCCCGATTTGCCTAATATGCCAAGTTTTCCTGAAATAACATATTTTCTCTAATTTTTTTCTTATGAAATGATAAAGCTACCCATTCCATTATGTATGAGGTCAATTTTTTTTTATTGGAGTTAAAATTAACGTAGATATATGACCGAACCTAACCAACCCTACCTACCTAACCTAACCTATCTTTATAGGTTAGGTTAGGTTAGGTAGCCTAAAAAGCTAGGTTAGGTTAGGTTAGGTAGGTTAGGTAGTCGAAAAACAATTAATTCATGAAAACTTGGCTTATTAGGCAAATCGGGCCTTGCATAGTAGGCCGAGAAGTGCGTTCTGGCTACTAGGTACGACATATATATATATATATATATATATATATATATATATATATATATATATATATGTATATATATATATATATATATATATATATATATATATATATATATATATATATATATATATAAATATATATATAAATATATATATATATATATATATATTATATATATATATATATATATTCGTACATAGTAGCCAGAACGCACTTCTCAGCCTACTATGCAAGGCCCGATTTGCCTAATAAGCTAAGTTTTCATGAATTAATTGTTTTTCGACTACCTAACCTACCTAACCTAACCTAACCTATCTTTTTCGGCTACCTAACCTAACCTAACCTATAAAGATAGGTTAGGTTAGGTTAGGTAGGGTTGGTTAGGTTCGGTCATATATCTACGTTAATTTTAACTCGAATAACATAAAAATTACGTCATACATAATTAAATGGGTAGCTTTATCTTTTCATAACAAAAAAATTAAAAAAAAAATATATAAATTCAGGAAAACTTGGCTTATTAGGCAAATCGGGCCTTGCATAGTAGGCTGAGAAGTGCGTTCCGGCTACTAGGTACGACACATATATATATATATATATATATATATATATATATATATATATATATATATATATATATATATATATATATATATATATATATATATATATATATATGTCGTACCTAGTAGCCAGAACGCACTTCTCAGCCTACTATGCAATGCCCGATTTGCCTAATAAGCCAAGTTTTCATGAATTAATTGTTTATCGACTACCTAACGTAACTTTTTCGGCTACCTAACCTAACCTAACTTTTTCGGCTACCTAACCCAACCTAACCTATAAAGATAGGTTAGGTTAGGTTAGGTAGGGTTGGTTAGGTTCGGTCATATATCTATGTTAATTTTAACTCCAATAAAAAAAAATTGACCTCATACATAATGAAATGGGTAGCTTTATCATTTCATAAGAAAAAAATTAGAGAAAATATATTAATTCAGTAAAACTTGGCTTATTAGGCAAATCGGGCCTTGCATAGTAGGCTGAGAAGTGCGTACTAGGTACTACATATATATATATATATATATATATATATATATATATATATATATATATATATATATATATATATATATATATATATATATATATATAGTGATGACGACATATATATATATATATATATGAATATCAATATATATATATATATATATATATATATTGTGTGGTCAGGAGAGAGAGGTGGGGGTTACCCGTGTGCCAAATAGTGTTTTGTGTTTTCTTTTTTGAAAGTTTTGTT
Source organism: Procambarus clarkii (assembly GCF_020424385.1). Classification (NCBI taxonomy): domain Eukaryota; kingdom Metazoa; phylum Arthropoda; class Malacostraca; order Decapoda; family Cambaridae; genus Procambarus; species Procambarus clarkii. The sequence goes on from NW_025560479.1 coordinate 195,800, forward strand.
GAACAAGTTACGTTGTCAGCGATAATTGGCGCAACATATCTATCATATTGTGAGTACATCACACGTGCTGTCAGTGATATACGGGGGAATTATACCAGTGTTAGTGTCACCCTGAGCCCCGCCCCCACCCAGCGCCCAGGCAGGGGAAGTATCTGCAGCTCTTCCCCCTCCTTCCCCACCCCACCACTTCGCCTCCCCACCCACGAGGCCTCCTTGCCACCCGCCCATAGGGCATGGGAGGCTCCCATGTGTGTCTACGCCACCCACTCACCCACTGTATACCCACATATTGTGTAGTGGGTGTATACCCACACTTCGTATAGAGGTGGTATATGTATTACCACTCATCTGAGTAGTAAGTGCCACGGCCAGCTGACTATCCCCCCATAGCCTCCAACCGCCGCCCACCCTCCAGTCTCCACCCGCCGTCCACCCTCCCGCCTAGCGCCCGCCCAGCGCCCGCCCAGCGCCCGCCCATGTCGCAGCTCTCAACAGACAGCCAGGCTTCTCCAAGCCAAGATAAGCCATCAAGCAGGGGTAGACAAGGCAGATGTCAGACGTGTGACAAGTATGCTATACCGGTTGAGTGACGATAATGTGCGCCTTCATTACCACAACAGAGCCAGGTGTTTGGGTTCTGGGCGCCCCTCCCAGGGAGAACACCAATCAACAGCCCACACCGCCCGTAAGGAAAAACACCTCCCAGACCTTCATTCCCACAGAAAACCTATTAGAAGCTATCAAAGCAACATCAGCCAGAACCTTGCAACACATCCCTAAAGCAGCCCGCCCCCATGCAGCAGCCAAATTATCTGCCCTCCTGAGAAAGGTCAACGACTCTCCTAGAACGACCCAAGCATGGCACAACCTCCTACTGTTTGGCAACATGTCTAGCCACCCCTGCAAGGAGACACAAGACCTTAGCTGCCTCAGTCATCAAAGCTATAAATGATTTTCCCAGGGAGGACAACCAGGTGCGCCTTCCCACTCGTGCGAGAAACACCCACGGCAGGAAGAGCAACAGTGCCATATCCGAGACATCAAAAATCAGAACATCAGTCACCAAGAAAATAGAAGAAGGAACACTATTGGCGCAATAAGAGTCATCACCAGTGAGGACTCAATTGCCGACAGAGATGCCGCAACAGCTCAAACCCTAAGGGAGAAACACCCACCCAGGGCTCCGCATGAGGACGACATTGTACAAGTGGGGGCTACCGGAGCAGAACGTCTCTGGGTGGCTGAATCTGTGGTCCATAAAGCAGCCATGTCCTTCCCTACAGGATCAGCAGGTGGATTCACAGGACTAAAACCCAACCACCTCAAGCAAATGCTCAACCTTGCACTGGGTGACATTGCAAAGAACCTCTTGGTGGAACTAACCAGATTCACCAACACATGTCTAGCTGGCAACATACCAGCGACCATAAGACCTATCTTTTTTGAAGCATCTCTCCGTGCTCTAAAGAAAAAGGATGGAGGGATCAGGCCGATAGCTGTGGCCAATTCTCTCCGGCGTCTCGTCGCAAAGGCAGCTGCAAGAACAGTTAGTGATGCAGCGGCCAGCATGCTGAAGCCAAAACAGCTCGGGTTCGGCATTCCACAAGGGTGTGAGGCGGCAGCCCATGCAGCTCGAGCCTTCATCACCAACATCACAGACGAAAAGGCCCTTATCAAGCTAGATTTAAAAAATGCCTTCAATTTGGTGCGGAGGGATGCTGTACTCCGTGCGGTTCATAGTCATTTCCCTTCCCTCTACCCTTTTATACATTCCTGCTACAGTATGGACCTTAAGCTACTTTTTGGCGAACATGAAATTGACTCGCGAGAAGGCGTCCAACAGGGTGACCCCCTTGCTCCTCTCCTTTTCTGCTTAGTCATCAAACAAGTCACAGAGGTCCTGTCCAGAGAGCTTAATATCTGGTTCTTGGATGATGGTACCCTAGCTGGTTCCCAAGACTCCCTCCTGGAGGACATCAGAAAAATCCAGGAGCAAGGTGCAGTTTTAGGCCTCACCCTGAACCCTTCTAAATGTGAAATAATATGTTCCAACCAGGGCATCGTAGAGATAATAGAGGGTTTTCTGCCAAATATTCATAAAAATAAACCTGAAGACAGCACACTCCTAGGAGCTCCCCTGGGGTTGAAAGCCATCGATGAGGTCCTTGATAAGAAAATCGCCGACCTTAAGAGGATGGATGGGAGGATTGAGGATATTGATGCTCATGATGCACTCTACCTCATCACCAGATGTCTGTCCCTACCCAGGTTAACCTACTTTCTGAGGTGTTCACCATCTTACAGCAGCTAAAAACTAAGTGAGTATGACCGGTTACTGAAATCAATGCTAGAAAAAGCCCTTAACCTCTCTCTGATGACCTACAGTGGAAACAAGCCTCTCTTCCCGTAAGACTTGGGGGCCTCGGAGTTCGAACAGCAACGCAAATCGCTGTTCCAGCCTTCCTGTCCTCCTTATCAGCATCCGACGACCTTGTGAAGGAAATTCTACCTGCCCACTTACATCAGCTGGCAGGTGTACATGATCCCAATTTTACACGCTGTGCCACAGAGTGGGCCTCTCGTGCAGGCCCATCACCTCAACCACCATCCCCAAAAGCCCACAAGCAATCCAGCTGGGATGGCCCCATTGTAGACCAAGTTGCTGCAGAGTGCCTGGGTTCTGCAACAACACAACACGACATTGCTCGCCTCACAGCAGTAGCAGCCCCACATGCAGGGGATTTCCTGTTAGCAACCCCAATGTCGGCAACTGGCATGCGTCTCACACCACACGCCCACCGAATTGCTGTGGCCCTTCGCCTTGCTGCCCCAATCCACACCAGATATAGGTGTATTTGCGGCGAGGTGGTGGCTGACAGGTACGGCCACCATGGCCTACTCTGCCAAAGCGCAGGGGGATGGCACTCGAGGCACAGTGAAGTTAACGACATCATCAAGAGGAGCCTCACCACAGCTGGATGCCCAGCTGAAAGAGAGCCCCGTTACCTAACGCCCCGTAGCTCTGATGCTCTTATTGGTCGCCCGGATGGTATCACAGTGAACCCCTGGAAGAATGGCAAGCAGTTGGTATGGGACTACACATGCGTATCAACCCTGGCTAACACCTACATTAACCTCAGTGTTGCACAACCAGGTGGCGCTGCCACCCACAGGGAAGCAGCCATATCCCGTAAGTATAGAGAACTGGATCACCACTACAATTTTGTCCCCATTGCTTCTGAGACACTCGGCGCCTGGGGTAAAAGTGCTACCAGTTTTTTGAAGGAACTGGGTTCTAGGCTCATTGAAACACCAAGGGACCCTAGAGCTGACAGCTTTCTTTTCCAGCGCCTCAGCGTGGCGATACAGAGGGGAAATGTGCACTGCATCCAGGTTTCCTGCCCGCCATCTGAGGAGCTGGAGGAACTCGACGACTTGTGATAACCATCTTTGTAACCTATATGTAACTCCTTTTTTGTAACAAGGTTCAAATAAAGCAAATATATATGTGTACATACAAAAGAATGGGGGTGGTAGGAGAAGATAATATTGGTGTTCAGTGAGAGACCACAAGGTCTCCTCTGAATACTTTTTTTTTTTCTTCTCCGAGGCTATGGGTCCCCACATTGGCAAAAGAGGTGGTACCCTCACAAATTATATATTATATATATATATATATATATATATATATATATATATATATATATATATATATATATATATATATATATATATATGTCGTACCTAGTAGCCAGAACGCACGTCTCAGCCTACTTCTGTATACCAGAGTAAGGGTAACTATTGTTTTTTTAGTTCTTCACACCACTGAGCTGCTCCCACTGCCGACTATCCACACATAAGACTATTGTTTAACGCTGTTAAACATCATTTTATTTTCTGCTGCCCAATCGAAAACTTTGTTGATATCTGCTTGTAATTTTTCCATGTCTTCAGCAGAGGTAATTTTCATGCTGATTTTTGTGTCATTTGCAAAGGATGTCACGAAGCTGTGACTTGTATTTTTTATCTACATCTGATATGAGAATAAGGAACAGCAGTGGTGCAAGGACTGTACCAGAGAGAGAGAGAGAGAGAGAGAGAGAGAGAGAGAGAGAGAGAGAGAGAGTGATGAGCGCGAAGAGCGAGAGAGAGAGAGAGAGAGAGAGAGAGAGAGAGAGAGAGAGAGAGAGAGAGAGAGAGAGAGAGAGAGAGAGAGAGAGAGAGAGAGAGAGAGAAGAGAGACAGAGAGACAGAGAGAGAGAGAGAGAGAGAGACAGACAGACAGACGAGAGAGACAGAGAGAGAGAGAGAGAGAGAGAGACAGACAGACAGACAGACAGAAAAAAACATAGAGAGAGAGACACACACAGAAACTCAGAAACAGAAACACAGCTAGAGACAGATAGACAGAGAGAGGCAGATATAAAGATAGAGGAAGAGAATGAGACAGACAGTAGTTAAAGGGATGGATGGATAGACGAAGAGGCGGATTAATAAATAGATAAGCCATAGTAGCCGCCATGAGGGTTCTAACCAATGTGCTGTCAGTTACCAGGCACACCTTCCAGACGACTAGGCCACGACATGGTCAAAACAGTTGCAACCTTGGGTAGTACTGCAACCTCTAGGACTCCTGAGCCTTCCATTGACGCCGATGCAGGGTGTCAGACAATCCACCCCATGCACTCTGGCTCAGTCATCTTGGAATGTTCTACCTCTGACGCTCTTCCTTTAATACACAGAGTAATCACACTCTCGTTATGTATCAATGAAAAAATCTGTAGGAGCCGTGGCGAGGGTTCGAACCTATGTGCTGGATGTTCCCAGGCACACACTCTCTGTGTATTGATAAAGGAGTACCCTGAAGACTGAGCCACAGTGCATGGGGGAGGGGGAAATTGAGTGAAGCCATTGGTTCAGGTTCAGTGGAAACCTATAGATGTAGGAGCATCAAAATGCTCTTACATCTGGCAAGGACGTATTCGGCCGCCATTTTAAATTTGGGAGCAATCCTGTGTATAAACTTACCACACAATTAACATTCATTCTTTAACCAAACTAATCTAAAAACTCTATAATTTAAATATCACTAATCCAACGTATAATCCAACACATTCAAGGCCTATCACACCTAAAATGCACACATAAGTGAAGAGTCCCTACATCATCTGTATGTCAACAAATGCCACTCGATCCCGGTCCATCTGCCACAGTTATCTGGACCCAGGATCCATCTGGACCCAGGATCGTAACATCCTCTCACTGTTGACACCCAACACACAGACAATTATATTTCTCATCAGAGCTCTCTCTGATGAACAGATAGACAGACAGATATAGAGAAACAGAGACAAAGATATCTAGAGACAGAGACTGACAACAGATTAATGGATGAATAGATGGCTGGAAACATGAATAGACAGATAAGTGGATTGATAGATGTATGGATGCATTGATTCCTGGATGTTTAGGTACAATGATATATAGACGAATATATAGATTGATAGTTAAATGAACAGATATTTGGTTGAATTAATGAATACAAAGTTTGATTAGGTGCATGGATAGATGAAAGAAAGCAAGATGTAGATATAGTGAGATAGATGGATAGAAAGCTAGATGAAAAGATTTATGGACAGATGGTTGCATTGATGGATGGATAAATGGCTGCACAGGTGGAGAGAAAGATGGACGGAAAGATGGATAGATGTATATAGATAAATGGACAGAGAGGGCAGATGAATGGATAGATGTATGAATAGATAGATGAATGAGTAGATGGATGGATGAGTAGATGGATGGATAGATATTTTCGTATTTTTATTTATTTAGTTATTTTATTTATTTATGTATATATACAAGAGTTCTTACATTCTTCTACACGTCGATAGATGGATAGATGGATGTATAAAGGGAAAGACGGATAGATAGATGTATAGACAAATAGGCAGAGGTGTAGATGTTTGGACAGATGGATAGACGTACAGGTGAACAGAGAGAAAGATAGATAAATGAATATATGGATTGCTATATAGGTAGATTGAAAGATAGATGAATATATATAGATTCTTAAATATATGATGAGTAGATAGTTAGATAGATGGATAGATAGACCGAGATAGATGGATAGATAGACCGAGATAGACCGAGATAGAGAGATAGATAGATGGATGCATTGATTATATATATAGATTAATGGCTAAATAATAAAAGAGATAGGTGGATGGGCGGATAGATAAATAGAGAGATAGGTGGAAGGATAGATATATGGTCAAATTGGACAGACAGACCTAGGCATCGCTGGATAACCATCCAGTATAATATACAGCACAAATTCGGTCAAAGTTTCCAAGACTAAGAACCAATAAATGTTCAATATTTATAGACATTTTCACCTGAAATATAAACTCAAAATAAGAATCTTATTGAGTCGAGACACATTACATATATTTTGTTACGTACTCCAAAGTGTGAGAGAGAATATCTGTGGGTGTGTCTGGCTGTTTGTTCGTTGTTGGAGGCCACACAGATGGAGCTAGCGTCATCCATATTGACAGAAGAAATGGTCTGGGGTACAGGATGAAAAATGGATGATTTGGGTTGTCAGAATTCAATTGGTAAGAGCATGTCAGAGTCACATTCAGACCCCCCCCCCCCCTCGCACATTTTTGGCAATGCACGCCCTCTGTTCAGCTAGATAGTATCAAAAGAAACTTTCAGAACAATCGTTTTTTCGTATAGTAATATGTACCATTTTACACTGATTCCGGTAAAATTAACAAATTACCTGCTGTCAATAATTTGTTCGTACTCACATAAAACAGACGATTCTTCCACAACTTTAAAAGTTTTGCAAGACACACCCTTTATGAGAGTAAGGGAACTATACATTTTTTAGTATGTCAAATTAACTCATCTTGCAGGCGATAACCCACACATTGCACAAAAATATTGTTGATAAGGAAGAGAGAGACAGACAGACAGTGACCGAGAAATACAAAGACAGAGACACATAGTCAGAAACAGGCAGACACAGAGGCAGAGGGAAGAAATAGAGGCTGATAAACAGAGAAAGAGAGAGCTAGAAAAGAGAGACAGAAAGACATAAAAGAGATAGACAGAGAGCATATATATATATATATATATATATATATATATATATAAAATATATATATATATATATATATATATATATATATATATATATATATATATATATATATATATACAACTTTAGAACACTTTCCCACCAGGAGACTCGAACCCTAGCCAGCACAGAAGTCTTCCAGCAACTGGCATAACAGGTACGCCTTAACCCTCTCCACCACCTGCTCAGACCACCTGGTCTGAGCAGGTGGTGGAGAGGGTTAAGGCGTACCTGTTATGCCAGTTGCTGGAAGGCTTCTGTGCTGGCTAGGGTTCGAGTCTCCTGGTGGGAAAGTGTTCTAAGTTGTATACTTGACTCTCGTGTTTAGGAGAGTTGTTCCTATATATATATATATATATATATATATATATATATATATATAATATATATATATATAGATGTATGCATAGAGATGTGGACTGATAGCGTGAAGGATATACTTATGGATAGAGACAGACAGGGGTATGGATAAACAGCTGAATATGATGGATAGATGGATGGGCAGATAAATGGCTTGATAAATACATAAATGAATAGAAAGATGAGATGGTAGCTGGATAAATAGACAGATAGATAGATAGATAGATAGATAGATAGATAGATAGATAGATAGATAGATAGATAGATAGATAGATAGATAGATAGATAGATAGATAGATAGATAGATAGATAGATATAGATAGATAGATAGATAGATAGATAGATAGATAGATAGATAGATAGATAGATAGATAGATAGATAGATAGGTGGATAAAGAGATGGATAGATAGATACAATGATAAATATACAGATAGATGAATATGTATATATATATGACAGAGAGATAAGTAGATGAATAGATATACTCAGCAAACAAAAACCATTTTTGACCGTTTTTAATTGGTCGCAGAAAGGTGACACTAAAACTATTCATATAATGTTGTTTTAATAACGTATAAAATACATTACTTTCTGTCACTCAAATCGTAGACAGCATGATTTGTTGTCCTAGTCAAATTTCCTGTCAAATCGTAGTCAGTTGCAATAGTACAACTGATGATTTAAAACTTTTCTAATTAAAATTAAGTACAAGTACTTCATATGTGTGTGTGTGTGTACTTACCTAGTTGTACTTACCTAGTTGTGACTGCGGGATTGATCTCTGGCTTTATGGTCCCGTCTCTCAACTGTCAGTCATCAGATATACAGGTTCCTGAGCCTATTGGGCTCAATCATATCTACACTTGAAACTGTGTATGGAGTCTGCCTCCACAACATCACTTCTTAATGCATTCCATTTGTCAACTACTCAGACAAAAATCTTTCTAATGATTCTATGGCTCATTTAGGCACTCAATTTCCACCTGTGTCTTATAGTGTGTGTGTGTCCCATGCATTAAATAGTCTATCTTTATCTACCCTATCAATTCATTTGAGAATCTTGTATGTAGAGATCATGTCCCCCATAACTCCTCTACCTCCCAGTGACTTGAGGTTTAATTCCCATAGTCTCTCCTCGTAGCTCATACCCCTCAGTTCAAGTACTAGTTTAGTGACATACTTTTGAAACTTTTCCAATTTAGTCTTATGCTTGAGTAGATATGAACTCCACACTGGAGCCGCAAATTCCTGGATTGGTCTGACATATGTGGTATATAAAGTTCTGTATGGTTCCTCACACAAGATTCTAAAGTCCGTTCTTATATTGGCTAACCTGGCATATGACACTGATGTTATTCTCTTGATGTGGGCTTCAGGAGACAGGTCTGGCGTGATATCAATCCTCAAATCTTTCTCTCTGACTCTTGAGGAATTTTATCTCCCAAATGATACCTTGTGTCTGGTGTCCTGGTCCTTACACCTATCTTCATTTACATTACATTTGCTTGGGTTAAATTCTAACAACCATCTGTTCGAAAATTCCTTCAGCTTGTCCAGGTCATCTTGAAGCTTCAAGCTGTCCTCCTCTGTCTAAATCCTCCAAATAATTTTGGTATCGTCAGCAAACATTGAGAGGAATGATTTATACCCCCAGGGAGATCATTTACGTATATCAGAAACAGGATAGGTCTGAGTACAGAGCCCTGTGGGACTCCACTTGGGACTTCACGCCAATTGAGGTTTCACCCCTCACTGTAACTCTTTGCTTACTATTGCGTAGGTACTCCCTTATCCACTGGAGTACGGTACCAGTTTCTCCACCCTGTTTTCTCCAGATTATGCATCAACCTCTTATGGGGTACTGTGTCAATGGCTTTCCGACAGTCCAAGTAAATGCAGTCTGCGCATCCATCTCTTTCTTGTTTAATCTTTGGCACCTGATTGTAGAATTTTATTAAGCCTGTAAGGCGATATTTAAATTCCCTAAACCCATTTTTATGGGTTGTCACGGAATCCCTTCTCTCCAGATGTGTTACTAGGTTGTTTATAATAATCTTCTCCGTCACCTTGCATGGTATACAAGCTATGGGTGGTAGGCTTTGTGGGTTGCAGGTGTTATTGTAAGAGGGGGTGAAGGTGAGAGAAGGGGGGGGGTGTTATTGTAAGAGGGGGTGAGGGTTGAGAGAAGGTGGGGGTGTTATTGTAAGAGGGGTGAAGGTGAGAGAAGGTGGGGGGTTTATTGTAAGAGGGGGTGAGGGTGAGAGAAGGTGGGGGGTGTTATTGTAAGAGGGGGTGAAGGTGGAGAGAAGGTGGGGGGTGTTACCCAGTGGAGGGCATAATTGTTGTCACATGTAGGTACCAAAACACTAGTCCAAAATGAGCGTATTGTTTTCTGAGGTTCGTTTCCATATTTTAACTTATATCCACCATAAATAATATATTGCAAGAACACTGTACACGGTATGATTAACTGACTAATTGAGAGGCTCTTACCACCAAGTCAACATCCGAAAGTACAAATAGGTGTTGAGAAACATTGTTTATGTCTTGTTTACGTCTCTGTAGGCTCGTTGATGTCCACGCCGCTGCTAGGCATAGATCACTCCAAATTCCTGCTATATATCACCAGTAATCAGCCTCTTGTTCCCCTTAGGAGGCATATTCTGGTTAAATAAAAGTTGTTCAATTTGCTTATAAATTTATGTATGAAATGGTTATAGAAAGGTCTGCAACTGGTCTAAGTTTCACCATCACACCCTAAACAGAAAAGGAGAAAAAAAGTACACAACGTATTATGCAACGAATGTTCAACATTCTCAAATAATCTCAGGGAACACATGTGTCAACTAAAATTTCTACTATGTGCTGTAGAAGCACAAACTCTTGTAATAATTGTAATATGTATGTGCAATATATATATATGTAATTTTTTTTTTTTTTTTTTTTTTTTGTTATCAAGGGATTTGCATGAAACTTGCACACCTTGCTCAATGGATGCCTATCTGCAAGGGTGTCAATTATGAACGAAATCTGTCGAAGGTCAAGCTCAGCTACGAACTTGGCCGAACTTGGATCTTTATTTTACTCAGGAAAGTAAATTTACAACTTCAAAGTACTTCAGAGCTTTCATTTATTAATCAATTTACATGCAAATTACACCTTATATGTAGAGTTTGTGTTTCTACAGCATTTAGTAGACATTTTAGTCCAAAGTCCATTTGTTGATTTTATAAAAATTTATAAAACATCATATATTGCATATTTTTGGAAGGGTAACTTTGAATAATTATATTATTGCACTAAACACATTTTTGATAAAACTGATCACTACAATCCTTTATTATGTGCTAAATTTAATATCTGAGTGTTATAGAAAGGATTTTACTTGACACATGTGTTCCCTGAGATTTTTTGAAAATGTTGAAAATTCGTTGCATAATACGTTGTGTATTTCTTTTCTCTTTTTCTGTTTTACGGTGAGATGGTGAAACTTGGACCAGTTGCAGCCCTTTCTATAACCATTTCATAAATAAATTTATAAGCAAATTGAACAACTTTTAATTTAAAACGATTATGCACCCTTAGCCCGGTACAGCTCTAACGCTACACGTTTTGCCTATCTTCTTCACTATTCTGTTCACTATTTGCTTTAATCTTCACTATCACATCTAGTTATGTACTCCCTGACTGAGCGATGGCGGCAACGAGTCTGTGGTGGAACTGATGTCGTACATTGATCTTGACTAATTTGTTCTATCGGACACAATCTATGAAACTGCTATTTTCTAAACAGTGCGTTTCACTTCATAATATCACTACGCAACGAATTTCCTTTGTATCCCTCTGATGTCCCAAATTATGAAGACATTTAGATGAGCGAACTGCACATGTCCACCCTCCCTACACCGGTCTTAGCAACAGCGTGTTTTGGTCTGTGTGTGTGTGTGTTTGGTCTGTGTGTGTGTGTGTGTGTTTGGTCTGTGTGTGTGTGTGTGTGTGTTTGGTCTGTGTGTGTGTGTGTGTTTGGTCTGTGTGTGTGTGTGTGTTTTGGTCTGTGTGTGTGTGTGTGTTTGGTCTGTGTGTGTGTGTGTGTGTTTGGTCTGTGTGTGTGTGTGTTTGGTCTGTGTGTGTGTGTGTTTGGTCTGTGTGTGTATGTGTGTTTGGTCTGTGTGTGTGTTTTGGTCTGTGTGTGTATGTGTGTTTTGGTCTGTGTGTGTGTGTTTGGTCTGTGTGTGTGGTGTTTGGTCTGTGTGTAGGTTTGGTCTGTGTGTGTGTTTGCTCTGTGTGTGTGTTGGTCTGTGTGTATGTTTGGTCTGTGTGTGTATGTTTGGTCTATGTGTGTGCTGGTCTGTGTGTATGCTTGGTCTGTGTGTGTGTTTTGGTCTGTGTGTGTATGTTTGGTCTGTGTGTGTGTTTGCTCTGTGTGTGTGTTTGGTCTGTGTGTATGTTTGGTCTGTGTGTGTATGTTTGGGTCTATGTGGTGTTTGGTCTGTGTGTATGCTTGGTCTGTGTGTGTTTGGTCTGTGTGTGTGTGTTTGGTCTGTGTGTGTGTGTTTGGTCTGTGTGTATGTTTGGTCTGTGTGTGTGTTTGGTCTGTGTGTGTGTTTGGTCTGTGTGTGTGTGTGTTTGGTCTGTGGTCTGTGGGTTTGGTCTGTGTGTGTATGTTTTGGTCTGTGTGTATGTTTGGTCTGTGTGTATGTTTGGTCTGTGTGTGTGTGTTTGGTCTGTGTGTGTGTGTTTGGTCTGTGTGTGTGTGTGTTTGGTCTGTGTGTGTGTGTTTGGTCTGTGTGTGTGTTTGGTCTGTGTGTGTGTGTTTGGTCTGTGTGTGTGTGTGTTTGGTCTGTGTGTGTGTGTGTTGGTCTGTGTGTGTGTGTTTGGGTCTGTGTGTGTGTTTGGTCTGTGTGTGTGTGTTTGGTCTGTGTGTGTGTGTGTTTGATCTGTGTGTGTGTTTGGTCTGTGTGTGTGTTTGGTCGTGTGTGTGTGTGTTTGGTCTGTGTGTGTGTGTGTGATCTGTGTGTTGTTGGGGGTTTCACCTCTCTACCCTTACTCTGGGGTGAGCAATAGTTATGCTCAAGGTCACTCACCGTAGCCCTGCAGGTCTTCACTCGATCCTCACGGCGCCACTGCACGCCAGGAGAGTCTCCCAGTCAATCTTAACGGCCTCTGATTAAGAAAGAGTGAGAACACGACTCGTTCACTTGACTGTCGTGTGCCCTCCCCAACAATCGGGCTCTACGGTTAACCACAAGGTCGCCAAACTGGTGTTTTAGGTGGCCAGTAACACCATCAGTGGACTGGTGGAATTAGTGGTAGCCTTGGCAAGGTCACACTCAAAAGATCAGGAATCAGGCAGGTACTTATTATTATCACTCAATGCTTACCAGTATAATATAGCCACAAGATCAATGGAGGGGATGATATAAACACAAAGATAGTTTTGTATTTTACTTAAAATGTATGAAAGATGTCACAAAGGCCAAACAACAACAAATAAGTCAACTGATCCCGACGCGGCCGGAAGTTCCCACGGATAGTATGCGATCACTAGGGTGGCAAACACCTCCCCCTCCTCATCAAGTGTCAAGAACAGCTGATCGCCTGGCCCCCCGCGCGGAAGCTCTTTGCTTGTTTTCAGATTCACGCGCGCTGTTTCCTTAAGTTCTCCAATATTACTATGAACTCGCACACACGATATTGGCTACAGTAGCACGTATCACTTGGTTACACTGTACTCAGGCTCAAACAGTCTTTTCTACAATTAATGCTATCATGACTCACTGTAATGGTCTTACACTGTTATTCATCCAACAATATATTATGAAATATTAACACTGGAGTTTTCAGTACTTTCTCTCGTTGGCGATAACGCAATAATTCACTGTACTCACAAACGACTTATCACTGCATGAACATAGCATATATAACGTAGATACATCAAATATCAATACATGGAAAATAAATGATTTCTGGGTACACAGCCTAACTTTCAAATACTGGCATAATATTATATATATAATTTACCACTATATGTTCATATCAAAATCTATAGAAAGAGATACACAACACAGTAAATTTATCACTTGTTCCTGGTGCCTGTACACACCAATAATCAAACATGAATATTACAAGTACTCTTGATAGTACTGTCTAGCACACTGGTGCTTTACCGTGACATGGGTGAGACTTGCTCACGACATATAAAATCCTCACGCTAGATAATATAGCCGAATAACATAGCTAACTAAAGGGAATGGGGAGGGAACTAGAAACACCTACACTTCACCCTATCCTCCGATGAGAGTCGAGATGTAGCTCCTGGTCCTCGTGTCGGAACGCCCCCACACTACACGTCGTCGTGTCCTACCAGAGCCTCTCGTCGTCCCACCGTTTAGCGCGCGTCGTCTCCGTGCCTCCTCACTGCAGGTCAGTCCTCCTTCTTGACTTCTTGAAGGTTGGAGTCGGTCTCCTGGCCGTCGTCTTCTCCCAGCAACGGCTGTCGCCTACGTTTCAGCTACAGTCGTCCGGGTTTCCCAAATAGTCCTCTCTTCCTCAGCTACCAGTGGCTCTGTCAGCCACTACGCTGTCACGAACTGGTGAATTGCGACAGACGTCAACATACGTCACTGCACGGCTTCACTGCTTCTTGCACAGCACCTGACTGGAGCACTTGTTGCTCAAATAACCGTCCAATTCCCTCTTCTGGTTCAACACATGAACTAGGGAAGACTTCTTAGAGTACTGGCGGACTCAGGTGACGCGTAAATCCACGGGAGGCGGGAAACAACTGTCCAACTGACAGGACCATTCGTCGCTCACGTCCGACCTCTATGACGGTCGTGTCTGACTGCTGGCGCCAGCCCGGCTCGCGGGCCGGAACCCCTTCCTTCGTGACGTCACTTTTGCTACGGGAGGTTTTCATTGGCTCCCGGTGCCACATTGCTGTCGGTGACCAATCCGGTGCCACTGACGTCACACGGTTTTAGCGGGAAATCAGAGATGCAAGCGCCATCTTGGCTCCCTAAAGGGCCTAAACCACAGGCCAAATATTACAATTTCACAAATTTCTCGGCTCTCCGAGAATACTTCACTCTCTCCCATATATCAAATTGTAGCCTGCAACGTAGAGAACGCTTGGGAAAAGCAGGACATGACTCTTACTGCAGGCGTGGGAGAATTATAAGGGGGGGGGGAACACCGTCACAGTGTGTGTATTACCTAGTTGCATTCACTTAGTTGTG